>JAUJEN010000208.1:0-182675 GCA_030448925.1 Citrus cavaleriei
CTAGAAGTTACGCCGCTAAGGTTAATCCGATTCTGCTTCTTTCTGCAATTCGCAGCACCTGTAAAAAATTTCTATTCATATACGGGTAGCATAAATTTCACATACACCACCGGGTGATGATTTTAAGATCACAACCTGGTAGTATTCAACCTCCCCACCGCAACATTTGCTTTTCAGCACGTCAACAATTGTAACGATGACACCCAATTACTCAAACTATGCCCGACGTAGTCATAGAAACATCCGTAATATAATCTTTATCTAGAGATATCTTACCGCCTAACACGGCGCCATGAATGCACCGCGCCACCCTAACACCGCAGACAGAGACTTTTTTTTAAACGCGACAAGATTGTTCATAACTCTACATTTCAACACACTTACATACGAGTACATACTGATCCGTTACTCAGCAACTGTTTCATTGGAATGCAGTTTATTTCATAGATCACAACGATCAAACTTGCTTTTCCCCCAAACTTAAGATCTTATATCTTTTGTCACTGCTTCTAAAGAATTCCACATACACTGCTTTCAGCCCGTTTCCGGGACGTGTAATTTCACCCATCTATAACTATCTCTATTCGTATTCTCATAACCGACAACACTCAATTTATCTTCATTAGGTTTTCAAATCCATACACAAATATTAGATAAATGTAGCTTCATACAACACACAAAACATAAACACATGCACTGTAAACACAACCCCCCCCAAACTGAGAGTTGCTATATCCTCACAAGCATACATAACAAAGGTATACTAATCGACAAGCAGATGGAAGCACCTTAAAATACCACACAAATTGAAAATGTATGAAATAAAAGTTTTTTTTACAAAACATGAAATAAATTGACTAAGAAGGATGGAATACTTCCTCGCTGGGTCGGGTACCGCCGCAATGATGATCTGCACATCACGCTTTCACGTGACCGCTACTCATCCTTTCGGGTGAAACTTCAGTGGAAAGAATGCCAACGCCTTTTGTCTTTTTCTTTCACGGGCTGGTGAGAGGAGCATCGGGTGGCTTTTGCATGATTGCCACCCAATCCGTCCGCTTGCTGTGTCGAATAAGCAGCCAGCGCGTTTTGTATCGCATCGCCATTTCTTTCATTGATTATCGCGGGATCGTATGAACAGTCAAGGGGAGTTTGTCGCGGAGGAGTTAGTTGTTGATGCATCAGGCCTCCTGCCCGCCACCGTGATGGCTATGCAATGCTATCAAGTACCGCTGGTTTCGCAGTGTGCGCTGCAACTCTAGTTACCGGGCAGTTAGCTCACCGCATCGATTTGCACCATTTCATCTTCGCAGGCCGGAGGTGTTGCGATCTTGCCTTCCTGTTCCTGCCCTTGCCCGCAAGGATCGAATGGGTGGTTCCTCTTCGTGGTCTTCCTCTTGAATAATGTACTTTTTCCGGGTTTTGGAATGGGCGATTTGAGGCCTTCACGCTCTTTCTCGTGAGTCGCCATTTCATTTCATAAAGAGCTATCACCGCAGACTTGTCACCTTCTTCCTCAGTCAGATCAACAGAATGGTTCAAAGATTCTCGATTCACCGCTAGGTTCGCTGCGCTTCGCTCGGGTTCATCTGTAGTGGCTTCTTCTTCATCAAGCTTCGCTAGAGCACCTGTGGTATTTGTCAAAATTGTACCTGGCTTCTGAAAGCAAGAATCGTGGAAGTTTCGCAGTTTTTCACGAAGAGCAAATGTGTAGCTATTGTCCAAGTGTTGCAGGTAGTTCCAAACCCATCATTTTCCTCTCACAGCCTCAACCATTGAGTTACACTGGTGTTAACGCTCGGATTATTTGTTCAACCCAAGAGTTCGCCTTCGGGCTTCCCTACATGTTAGCTCGGTTCAATCGTTGCTCCAAAGACTCTCACCAAAGAATCCTCTCTTAATGGTACATGCCGAAAGGCATCATCATTCTTGACATGTTCATTCTCGGCCAAGACGAACAATCGGATACCATACACATACGCCGGTGATGAGCGTAAGGAACAAGAAGGCAACGCTTTTATGATTCTTTCATCAGATAATCTCGAATTTCTTTTTCGACATGCTACTCCATCTACGTAGTTCTCACCACCCACATATGTAACAAAATCAACCTTCTTTGTGAAACCGTAGGCAGAGTGGTTGACATAAGCTCAGATTTCTGTGAAATTTCACCCACACCTAGCAATAGGTTTCAAATCTATCCTATTAACTACCGCCCCTCATTAGCCCAATGGTAATGCCCTTTATATCGTAGTTAGCCATAAGACGGTAACCATTTTTCTCGATTTATTTATCAATCAATCCTGGCATACCACAATTAATTTCCGCAGTAAATTATAAAAAGCATTTAACATCGGAGTCTAATGAATAAGTGTGTTTTTACCCAAATATTATGCCGACGTATTACCAAATTGGCGAAAATTTCTCGGGACCATCGGTAAAGACAAGATCTCGAGGGTGGTTGAAACTCTAACCACCCATGCTTTCGTCATAAAGATTGTGTATTGTTTGCACAATTCGCGAGTTGTTCTCGAAATTGAAACCCTTTTCTTCCGTAATCTTTTCGCGCTTCAACGAATTCTTCATATTTTCTTTCTACATGGTAACTCCGAAAACAAGGATCTTCGTTGCTAGCCTACCGGCTATTTTTCTATAATTGGCATGGCTATAAGAGTAACAAAGTGAGGATAATGTCCCCGAGAGTAAAGGAGAAGACGAGGGTAAGAATTATTGTAGTCATAGCTTGCAAAGGAGTAGGAATAGTGTCGTAGGCTCACACAAAGGATTCCTTTATAGCTTGAATTTAAAACAACATAAACTGTAAATAAAAGATAAATTAAAGAATAAAATATTTTCAATATAACGGTATATCCCAAAAACATAAAGCAGCGAAATTAATGCATTAATTTCGTAGATTTTTCAATTGCTATCCAAATCCATGCGCCCATCTCGTCACGATTTATCTCCAACGGTAAAAGGAGAGGGGTCTAATTTTTAATTTATCGAGAATGGTAATATTGGGTGTCAGAAAGACCCATTGCTTGCTCTAGCAACGGTTACATACTCCCTCCATCACTCCTCTCGACACGTGGCTTGCCTCTCGCACTCGCCACCATACAAACCCCACTTGTCAAAAATGGAAATTAATGCCACTCATACTTACCACAAAAACGAAAAACCAATTTCTAAAATAATTAAAAATAAAGAGATCAAATGATAGCAACAAGAAAAAAAAAATGCAATAATGTGAAAAGATAAACTAAGTAACTCAATCAAGAACAAAAATTAAATAAAATGGAAGTTATATGAGAGCCATCAACAAAAACTAAAAGAGGATCAAACTCGGCTCGGCGCGGGCCGCCTCCACAACGGGTCAGCCTCCCATTGTTAGCTGACGAAGGCCCCCGCCCGACCTTCTTTCATCGTCAAGAGGCTTGGCTTTTAAGGAGTAAAAACCTCCTTTCAACAACTGTCACGGTGTATGTAATGCTTAACCTCAGGTCTCATTAACTTAAATTTCAGACTCGTTATTCATCTGTAAGATCAACAGCCTCCATTTAGGATAAAATTTTAATAAATTTGGGTGTCTGCACCATCGTGATTTTAGCCTCTTCCCCGAAATAATCTCTACCTTTTGTATCAAGGAGCGCGACTAGCTGACCAGGTCGAATCGCCTGCTTGGCCATGCTTGTCATGCTGCTTTTGTCCTCTCTTATGGGGATTCTCGTGATTATACGGTAATAGCCTTAATTCGTCAAGCTCACAAAGTTAAGCTTCCTTTTGCTTTGGCTGCAAAGAGAAGTTACGTATTGCTATGGTTAATCCGATTCTGCTTTTATGCTCTAGTTCTAGTAAGGTGACAAGCCTCCTATAAACACCGACAGCGAGACATGCCAAGGGAGTTTTCAGGAGTGTTGTTCTAGACACGCGAGAATATGTAATCAGAAAGACCAATTTTTCTTTGGTTGGTTTACCACTTTTTCTAAGATCTTTTAATTTCTATCGACACTTCCACCGACCACTGGATTGGCGCGACATGTCAAGGTTACCAGGTTCGACCATATTTTACCATAGCTGCAGCAGCACTTTGGTTGCATAAACGAAAGACCTCATCACTACTAATCGCTTGCGAATATTAAACTGGGAGAAAATATTTTTCTCAAGTTAAAAGCCACCAACGTTTTTAGCATCACAGAGAATGTTGCGCCTTTCTCACCACTTTGAGACACAATCCACAACAACAAGTGATATATAAGTTCCAGTTGACTAAGTGGGAAAAGTCCATGAAATCTATTCTTTAATATAAAAAACTTCCACTTAGAACGTTAGTCAACGACATTTTATCAGTGTTAGAAAATGTATATTTATAAAGAGTAAATTGTCATTTTACATTTTGTTTACTAACAATTTTACTTTACGATGGCTTTTGGTGATTAAATTACGGTGTTTTTATTTAATTAAGTATTTTATGTATTTAGGCATCATGGTCATTTTACAATGAATGAGAAATCGACGCAAACGTAACATCACTTTTGGAACTCGTGATGCCGAAACCTGTGAGAGCGATAAAAAGGAAATGTCATTGCTACATAAAATGTATAATCGTCTACATGTTATCGTCCACGAGCATCGTTCACGACACCTGCTCACACGCACGGAACGTACGACGTGGCATCAATCGGTTTACGTGGCATCGACCGACGAGGTGTCACGATTCTATTGTATTAAAATTTATATACACTGCTGATCTAAGTATCGCAGCAAGATGTTAATGGACCAAAATCGCTACATAATAAGCATGCATATACACAAAATTATTTTAACCAAACCGCTGGCCATCACTACATCGTTTCAACCGCGTGGTCAAACCGCGGTCACCGTTTCAAACCGCTGTGGTCAAACCGCAATCGTTGATCTGTTGATAATGATGAGTCAGTACTTATATCAGAAGTCAAGCGCATTTAATCTATCAGAAAGGTAGATCAACGCATGATTATGCCGATCCTCATTTGCGAGATTTAATTTAGTATAAAATTAATTTTTAAAACGCAAGTGGGTTTGGAATCATATGGCGATTTAAATTATCCTAAAATTGAATCAAATTGCGATAATTTTAAATTACGCAATGGGAGAATAAATAAGCAAATCTATCGTGCATCAACGTATGCAAAGTTCACGTTGTATTTACCAAATATGCTTTCAATCCAGCACCATCAGATCTGTATCAACTGTCGATTTTAACAGTTTCAGCTTATTACGCCAGTTCACCTTCAACCCAAAGCTCGTTAAATCATTACATAATCGAACTGGGCAAATGAATTTATTAAAATACAAGAAATACAAGACGGAGAAGGACTACAAAATCTGATCCCAAAATTCTGTAGATATCAAATTGCGGCGCTCTTTATTATGACACAGAAGAAATCACGGCCATCGGATTAAAACCGCTGACGCCTCAGATTAAGCGGGCCATCACTATCAGCCAATTCGCCCACGGCTTGACCACGGACGATAAGAATACTGTCAATCACGGTTCACCCGACTGAATAAAGAACGCTGCCGACCCGGATGAACAAAGAACGCGTTTTGGTTGAAAAATAATCCGTGCGATGCATGCAGACGCTGGTGAGATTTTTCATTCATCGACATATACGCCACGCCCATCAACAAGACATAAGAATTTTAATAACAGATCGTGACACCACGGGCCAATACCGCCACATCATCGGTCCGCTCTACGTGAACAAAGTGCGGAACAAAGAACGCATACGCACTATATACGTTAATAAGATCACATACGCTGAATAAGGTCATTTTCCTTTATGCTCCTCCCAAGCTTTTCATCATTCCCCGAGCTTCAAAAGTGACGTCCGCCATTTGCCCTTCGATCTCTCCTTTATTGTGAAATGACCATAATGCCCCTAAAATACATAAATTACTTAATTAAATAAAACACACGAATTAAATCACAAGAATGTTAAATACATAAAAGTAAAGGGTTGTTAAGAAGACTTTGAAATGTAAAATGACGGTTTTCTCCTTTATAAATATGCATTTTCTAACACTCAACAAAGTACAAATCATGAGCGCCCAAACTGCTTTTTTAATCCGATGACCACGATTTACCTAACGATTATAAAAAGTTAGCCTCCCCTAATTCCGATATCTCGAATCCATTTTTCCATTTTCCTAATTCTTCCATCTTATATTTTCTACGATTTTAATAAATTTCATTTTACCCTATCAATTTCGTACAGTAGCCTAATTTTCTTTCGCTTGGGTGGGGCTAAGTCTCAACATATCATGGGCTTTATTTGGTAAATTTATTTTCTTTCCCTCTATTTTTGTGGATGTTGATTGTTTATTTAATAATAATAATTCTTTCAGATATTGTCCCGTTTCCCACTTCCCTAAAGACAAGGTTATTATTATTCTCAAAAGTTTACAAGCCCTTAACACCATATCGATTAGAGGTGATTCACAGTATTCCCTCATGATTTAATTGACACACATTAAGGAATATTTAGCCCATGCGTACGCTGATACATCCGTATACCCAAGCCGCCAATTATTATAGCTTCCACTTTAATTTAATTCTACCATTTCAATTCAAATATTAGGATATTCAAAATCATCTTTACCATAAATCCAACCACCCATTTTAGAAAAATTAATTCTACACATTAATTAAATTCACCTCCGTGGATCGACACCGGCTACCATTGATCTATTCTCATAATATATTCGTGACACTTATGAGTTCAATAAAATTTGCACAACACATTTCATGTCTTTTGTGTATGCTCCCGTTCTTTGACACCGTCACAACATTTAACAAATTCTATAAGCATCTTTAAAAATAAGAGGTCAAGAATAACTTGACAGTAACTTTAACTGTTCGCGGATTCTACCAAAATGTCCTCCATGTCGCAAGATGGCATGACTCCAATATGGGATTTCTTCAAGCATATCTTTCAGACATTGATCCGGAAAGTATAACTTATAAATGTGGGTCATCCCACTGATAACTTCTAACATCATGAAGAAATTTCTTTTTCTCCTGAAACTTCATCTCAGGTGGTAGCATCCCACTTACTAAGTAGTTAGTAAAATCTACATACCATGGAGATCCCCGACCTCGCAAAGATCTCCGTCATACTCACCAAATTGCTCACGAGGAAAGTTTCAGTGATGTCCTCCTTATCAATGTACTAGTGTTCTGCCTTCCCGACAGCGGTCCGCCACTCGATTCTCGCCCCTTTCTATCTTTAATTTCCGCATCAAATTTCAAGTAATAAGATCCATCCGATTTGAATCTGGGTTTAAGGCATCTTTATTTGAAATTACATTCGATACTGTAAGAAGGGTCCTGTGTATAAAATCACTTTAAGCATTCACCAAGTAAGTTCTCCTGAATTCAGCAAAATACCACAACAACTCTTTCTCCGTAGAAGGGTGTAATTGATTGAAGTTCGAAAAGAGTTTAGATAAGATACGGAGCCAAAACCTTATCATTTTCATTTCTAACATCGCTCACAAAAATGATCACTAGATCACACAGTTCAAATGGTAGTCCACCGAGATATAACCACTCGGAGCAAAGGATCGAGCTTTTAATTCTCCAAACGCTGAAGAGCATAATCCTTTTGTCAAAGTGAAAGTGGCTTTGTCATTTTCCAAAGAATGAAAGCATAATGGTTTAGCCTACCTTGAAAAAATCCTTAACGAATCTTCTCAGAAAACTCCAAAGATTACCTAAAAACTCCCAATACCCTTTATCGTGGGTGGAAGTTTATCTATTACCTCTATCTTGACTTTTTCACCTCAATGCCTTTCGACAATTTTACGACCCAACACTATTCCTTCTCGCACCATTTAAAATGACACTTTTCCCAATCGAAATACTCAGTTAGTCTCTCACATCTTTAAGAACTTCTTCCAAGTTGTAAACAATCATTGTAATACCTCTCCAAAACCTGACAAATCATCCATGAAAACTTCTAAGCAAATCCGCTTCTACCATATCGTAAAAATAGACATCACTTATCTCCGAAAAGTCACGAGTATCAGACAACCCAAAGTGGCATTCTTCCAAGGCAAAATGTTCTATACGACATGTAAACGTAGTCTTCCCGATCCTCTAGGTTACGCAAATCTAGAGTTCTAATACCCCATCTTCAGAAGCAATACACTGCTCAAACAAGTTTGTCCAACATCCGATCGCTGAACGGAAGCGATCTTTCCTCATGGGCTTTATTGAAGCTTCCGTAAATCCATTCATACCTCTATCCGGGGCCACCGTCTCGAGGAATAAGTTCATCCCTCTCATTAGCTTATCATTGTTATCCCTCCATTCTTCAAAACAAATCAACCTGAATCCCAAGGGTCACCCACGAACCTGTCTCGATATCGATATACGATTCCAAAGATTCAACCATCACGATTTCCTTTTTCACCACTTCTTTCATAATGAGTTTAACCTTCTCCTGCGCTTCCAATCAATTACATCGTGACGTAATCTTCTAATGGATTTTATGATGCATATTGATGGGCTTATCCCTATCGTCCGCCATGGTCCATCCAATTGCTCTTTCCAGATCTTCCAAGCAAATTCCACTAGACTCGCTTCGCTCCCATTCGCAGTGTAGGAAATGATTCATATGTGTGTCATGCCATTTTGACCATTTATAAATATATATTTCAAAATGCGATAGGTAACAATTTAATTCAAGACTGTGAGGTGATTCAATAGATGGTAAAGTTGTTTTTACTTTCCTTCTGCCCAAAGATTCAGATGTCAAGAATCTGCTGCCTCAACACGCTTTTCTTCCTTCCAATCTCCTGGCTTTCACGTAACATCTTCCTCTTCTAAATCTTTAAAGGTGGTAACTTTGTTGATCTTATTAACGCAGATTCTCATTCTCACGCTACAACAAAATCCACTTCCACTTAGGAAATTACAATCTTCTACTTCATCGTGTTCTTCATACTTAGTACATTAAACGGATCATGATCATTCACTCTCTACAGCTCTCATTTCGACATCTATCGAGTTTTCCATATGTGAAAGCGTCTTCCAAGTATAACGGGTAATTCTTTAATCACCTTCAAAGTCTAAGCATAACGGTTCACCTTAGATGAATTTGTCAAATCTTCACCAAGACATCCTCAATTTTTCCTTCATGTACGATGAGATCCGTCACCAATCGAGAGTGATTGTTGTCTCAGATTCCCTACTCCCGCCGCTTAAATACGCATAATGTCATCAAATTAATAACATTCTTCTTAAGTCACAAGTGCCTCGCCAATACTCTGGGCCCTATAGAAGATGGTATCAGAAAACTTCATGATCATTCACTTTCAGAGGAATCTTACTGGACCATATGACCGCTTTCCTGTTAAACAGCTTCAAATTCTCCCACCTTTCTTTCGTGCAAGATGTCTTTTAAATTTCACATACATTTGCATTTGCTCCAAAGCTTCCATAAAAGGTTTGCTGATGTAACCGCTTAGACTTCCGTAAATTATTGAACGCTTGTCTTGTTTTTGCTTCTGGAATCTCTCAGCAGAAAGTGGATATAAACCGTCAGGCTTTGGATACCAAACTCGCTTGTTTGGTTTGCAGGCCATACTGGTGTCAAGCAGTAACTTCTTTTTTCAAGATGCTTCGTCATTGGTTCCTCCGTCATTGTAGTCAGCTCGCCCATGTAACCAAAAGATTCGATGGTTGCTTTTACAACATGCTTCCATTTCAAGTGGTTTTTATGGATGATTTAAATTCCATCCCATTTTCGGTCACATCAACCTGGGTATCAACATTCTTTCCGATCTCAAATTAATTACTTTGTAAAGTTGTTCTTTCGCCTCTCTCCTGTGGTCTTCTCGCACATAGTTTTCCTCGAAGTTCGCCATCATCACAGTCATGTTGTCCCATTTGGTTTTCCAGTGTTTTCTGCTGATACAAATTGACTCGCACAATTGCTTCATTCTTTGCAATGTATTCTCAATCGCTTTCCAAAGGATCGATCCTAATCCGATATGCTTTTGCTTCGACTACATGAAAACCGTGTGGTCGAAAGTCTTATTTTGCCCATTTATCTGGAGCATTTCGATTCCGACGCCCAAGAAAAGTTCGGTGTTGTTTCCACTGTGGTTGTGTGATTCAATACGGGTTGCTCAAGTTGTCGATCAAATTACCCACATAGTTTATCGTCGGATTTGGTGACAAAATAATCAAAGTCATGTTCTTCACCACAGTATACACAAGAGAGTTCAGCAACTTCCTTTACTACTACTGGAGCAGATGTCATGACCTTTACCATGTTAGTCAATGAGGTTACTTTACCGAGCAAGTGTCAGAATTGCAGATTCTACGCTGTACCGCTCCCTCTTGCCATACGGGTCATCATGGCCAACGATAATTATTATTGGCAATTCTCTAGAATTTCATAAAGTTTCAAGTAAGATTTGGATAACAGGTGGCTCCATTTTGATGCATCCACCATTAATCTAGTACTGATTCAACCTATCAGAAAGTTTCCAATTAAATGCAATAAGAATGCCATGACGAGACACCTTCCTTCTTTTCAATCTTTCCTAAGCCTCATACAAATTCTCATCTTCAAGCGATGGAAATAAGTAATCTCATTCTAATTTTGCATTTTTTATCTGGGAAATATTTCATTAGAATTTATCATCCAACTCATTCCACGTAGGAAATCGTATGGTAATGAATTTAACCACGCTCTTGCTTGATCTCTTGCGAATAAGTGAAAAGCCCTCACTTTAAGGCATCTCAGGTTTCTAGCAATCTCAAAGCATCACCACTTCCAAGAACAATTTAAGATGGAGATATGATCTTCATTTGGCAATCCATCGAATCACCATCCGTCTAACATTTGAAACATCACCGGCTTCAATTCAAAGCATATTTCTACTTTTGTCCGATTATCCTGTGGTGTAACTCAGGAGTTAACACACAGATAATCTCTAATAGCTCGGCTCTATCATCAGCCATGTAAATAATGTTGTTATTGCCCTCGTTTTCTCGTTAGCATGTTCATTCCGCTTTTGAATGCCGATCCGTCAAAGAGCCCGCTAGGTTCAAATTTCCCACATCCTCGCAAATTATTCGCGTCAAACAATTTTTTGAATTCTTTGTTCTCTTTTTACGCCTCGTGACAGTCTTTCAATCTCGTGATCGAATCGAATACCACAGATCCGTTTTTGCGCATCGCATCGACATACTAATAAATAGAATGAATTAAATAAAATTGCGCTTATCAAGATTTACTTCACACTTTAAAAAAATAAATAATCAATCCCTAAGAATCGCCAAAACTCGTTGATAAATTTTATAATCAATTGTTACTAATGCCAATGCGGCAAGTATACACAACAAGTAATAAAGTTGAATATTCAAGATCGCTCCATGTGGATCGATGTTACAAATTTATAAAGCAATCACAATAGTGCAAATCAACTTAAGACCGGTTAACAAACGAAACGGTTCTATCAGAATCGATGATCAGGAGAGAATAAAGTAAAACAATATTAAATGAAATAAACTAAACTAAATGTGTCTAAGATTCAATTGAGATTACGGTAGCCGAATGATCAAACTCTCCTGGGTCGAATTTTTTCATCAAGTTAACTCCAGTTAAAGTGTCAAGACTGGAAAAATTAATCAGATCCTCACCGTCAGATTGGAACTCTCATACCCTTAAATACACTAAGCAATGCACTATAATCTACACGATATGGCTTTATGATCCTTTTGTCTCTCCACCCTACAAGCGAAAGCACCTACGTTCAGTGTGTCACAAATCTTAACTTCGCATTTCTTTGGATTCAAGATAACTTAATGCAGAAACTTAACTTAAGATCAAGTAATACTCTAATAACATCCGCTACATATACGCCCTTTGCTACTCTATCTTAACTCGAACTATTAAATGGGTAGTCAACCCAAATAACTTATATTAATAATAACTACTAGTAAAGTGCTACAAAGAATGATATAACAATTCATAAGAACGGTCAAGAACCCATTGGATTATTCGTCACTCAACTACAAGCAAATCTAGTTCATATTCTGAATGAGAAAAGTAAACATAAATATATTGTTCACAAGATACATCAGAACAATCAAAGAAAGAAGAAAAAAAGAGAACAACAAAAAGCAAATCCAAATAACTCTGCTGGAATTCTCAATTATGCTGAAGCCGTCTCCCTTTTGTTCCGATCTTTTTCTCCTCTTTGATCTAATGTATTAATGATAATCCTCGCTTTTTCTACGCGATGCGCTTTTTATACTGCAAACTAGGGTAAACAAAAGTTCGTGGGCATGCATGAGTTAAATTAGGAAACATGCAGATCGTGATTATGCAGCTGCCCCGCGCCTAAGCTTTCTCCCGCATTATTCCCAGTTTGCTACAGCACTGGTTGCTCTAACATCAGCTACAACACTGCACTATTCCTGATTGTGCTTTACTTCTTTTGTGGCCATCTTCTTTCCTCCTCTTGCTAATCTAATGTTTCAGCATCCCTTCTTGAATTAAGAGTTTATGAAAACCTATAATTATGCACATGTTTTTAGCACAAATTACTTTTATCACAAAACTTATTAAGACTCAACTAAAATGAATGCTTTCGCAAAATATAACCAAAATGTAATAAAACACCTTATTTGTTCTCTAAGGATCTTAATTTAAGTCTAGAATCGATGTAATAACTCTCATTTCATGAGCATCGCAGTTCTAGAAAGTTTGAAAATACATGATGGTTACAAACTTGCCCACTCCTTTGAAATGACCACATCTTAGAGTTTTCCCAAAGATCATGAGAATATCATTTTTTCCGGATGACCGCATCTTCCTTTTCTTAGCTTCCATCTCCAATTTATCCTACCACATAAACGAATTGAGTAAGCTAATGTTATCAAAGTATAAGTAATCACAACTAGAATTACAGTAGTAAGCAAAAAAGTTTTAACGATTTTTTTAATAACTAGTTCAACATCGGGTGGTATCCTCCGTTTTTCATTTACCAAGCTCTTTTCCAAAGAATACTCCTGTCTACTTTTTCTTCAGTAAGGCATGTTTCTGACCACTGTCAAAATGTGAATCACAAAATAAAATGTTAGTAACAATTATTATTTGCATTAACCAAACAATTTTAATAAACAACAGTAAAATGTAAGCAACTAACTCACTGTACATACCACTTCTTGCATTAACCTAATGTAAACTTTTCTACTTAGGTAATGATTAAAATTGTTTTGTGCCCCCCTAAGTTTATTGACATCACTAACTTTCTACTTAAAACAACCAAATAGACAATGGATAAACACGTAAGGAAAAATATCATAAGCATTGATATATTATCAATACTTGAATTAGACGCACTCACTTGAAATTTTTCAGATAGTCTTTCCTTCACAAACTTAACCCAACTTTCCTTATAAATAGCGTCAGACTGCGGTGGGCTCAAAAGCCTTTACTGGCCACTAACAAATGGTAAAACATAGTTCCTCATTAGAGTGTACTTAAAGTTTCGAAATGCAACTCCGATGGCTTGTAGTACCTGCTTCCTACTTTGAGGATGAACAACGAAGTACACCTTCAAGTTTCAAAATGAAAATGTGAGAATGAGGAATATTTACAATCATGAAATAAAGTTTATTTCTAATTTCAAATTTTTCCAGCAACAATAAAACTAAACATATCCTCTTAATTTTTTATTTTATACCTTAACAGACTCTTATAGATGCTCCTTTGTATCATCTGGAACCCTACGCCAATCGTTGTATATGATTGGAATTGACGTGCGAGCCAAAACACTAATATACGTAGCCAGCTCAATGGCTTCTTCACCAACTAGAACACCAAGGCTGTTGTATTTGACCACAAACTTTCCACTTCTTTTTCTCTTCTTGTTTTGTTCTGACCCAACAGTGCCACATCTTCTTTGCTCACTGCTCTTAGGTTCATCCTCATTACCATCTCCAAACTCATCAAGATCAGGGACATGATCGGCCAGGGGCATTCCAGGATCATATCCTTCGCGGATAAGTGCCTCATGATACTCTGATTCCTCACCAACAGATCCATCATTTTGTTCATCTAAAAACTCATCGAAATGGGCATCAGATTGCTCGAGCGAAGAAATCTCAAGGACATTTTTTTTCCTTATCCATGATGAATATCACAACTACAGAACAAAATCAAATAATGAGAATATATTAACATATAAAAACTGCCAAAAAATTAAAAATAAAATAATAGCAGATAGCATAAAATACTTATTGTATTAACCTTAACATATATAATTTCTCCCACTTAATAGACTGCACATGCAAACAAACACAGAAACAATATTCAAGGTCTAATCCAAATTTCCTCCTTGCTTACTCGTGCGTACATTGCAGCATCATCGTCAATAAAGTTTATGTTATTAGCACTTGGAAATTCAGTGGTCAACGAAGCGTATTCCACTGCATTTTCACTTCTTTGTGTGAGTTTACCTCTTCTAGGCATTTGGCATACAACTGACCACTTCTTATCAAGCTGATCAGGTAAATAAAAAACTTGCTTGGCTTAAGAAGCTAAAATAAATAGATCAGATTTATGGCCCAATCATTACAAGTCTACCAAAGTAAATCTGAGTCTATCCTTCATAACTCCACCTCTGGTATGTACCCAGTCACACTTCATTATTGGAATTGTAAAGATAACATAGTCTAGATCCCAAATCTCTCTAATCACTCCATAGTATCATGAATTTTCGTTTCATGCACAACCATGGTGAAAGATTATAAGTAATAAGAATTATTGGCCAACAGTTATATGTACTACTAAGAGAGCTATGTGCATTGATTCCATTAGCTGATAGAGCTAAGCGAAGGTTTCTAGGATCGGATGCAAATATCAACCATTTCTTATCTATTAACTTCCAAGATGGTAAATCAGCCTGATGTTGGAGTTTACCATCGACCATCCTCTCATTTGCATGCCAAGTCAAGTCCCTAGCAGTTTCTAATGACTGAAACATGCGCTTAAACCTAGGTATAGGAGGAAAATACCATAAAAATTTTGCAGGAACCACTTTCCTATATTGGTTTACAGTACCATCTTTTTTCTTCCATCTACATAAACTACAAGTAAGACATTCAAAAAGACCTCCATACTCTTTTCTGTAGAGTATGCAATCATTTAGGCAAGCATGAATTTTAACATATTCTAAGCCTAAAGCTGACATTGTCTTTTTGGCCTCATACATAGAGGTTGGAATTTTATTATTTTCAAGGAAATCATCTGTTAAAACACTCAACAATGTAGAAAAGCTACTGTGAGACCACCCAAATCTACCATTCACATTGAACAATTTCACTAAAAAAACTAACTTAGTAAATTTTGTGCATCCTAGGTATAAGGGTTTCTCAGCTTGTTATAGCAACTCTTTAAATGCCTTAGGGTCCCCACAACAACCCTTATAAGCATCATTAACCATTTCTAACTCATTACCATTGTCAAACTCTATATTTTGTCGCTGAAAATGGTTTTCTCTTCGAGGAAAATGACTCTTACGATTCTCTTCCCCGTGCCAAAACCAATTGTCATATTTCACATCAAAACCATGCATATATAAATTATCTTTTACAGTTGTAGGTTTTTTAAATGATAAATTCCCACAATCAAGGCATGGACACCTAATGACACTATTGCCTCCAGCATTTTTTATAGCAAAATTTATAAATTTCTCGACACTCTCTTCATATTCTGTCGACAGTCGATTACATTGAATCCAAGATTTATCCATTTCTGGCTTAACAATTAATGTTCTTGGCATATATATAAAACAAAGAAAGAACGTACATACTTAGAATATTTGTCTAATGTTACAGCACCATGTGAAATAAACAAAGTTAAACCTACATGAGGCCATTCAAATTAAACACAATTTGGCCCATATAGTTTTCTCTTTTATATTAAAGAAACAGCATACTTTACAGAAAAGTATGGTCATGGTCCAGAAAAAAATTTAAAAATTACAAATATAGCAACCAAGAAAGTTGATAAACCGAAATTCATACTTTTCAAAAGTTCACTCTCCTATTATAATATAAATATAATAAATAAGAAAGCCCCACAACAAACACATTACATAGTATCATAATTATAAATTTAAAGATATGTAAATTTTAAGAAAGTGTATAACAACTTCAAAAAGTCAAATAATAGAGGATAAGAAATGGAACTTACCAGATTAAACACAACAATTTGCTGCTATATCCAATTCTAGGTACAAATCCAGCAACAATATTTATTACTAAAATATATTTTGAATGATCAATTGATAGAATTCCAAAACTTGGATTCAAGAGGGCTAAAAAGGTACCAAGAAATTACATTAATCATATAAGTAAGCCTAGGAAGAAATAATAAACTATAACTTCAAATAATATACATCAGTAGAACAAAAATAAAAGCAAACACAAAGAAAAGCTTCAAGTACCTTAATACAATGCCTTTAACAAATCAAGAACACTGAACTGTCACGTTTATGCAGCAATCACAATTATTTATATTTGACAAGCAAATGTTACAACTGAAGACAACAACAGTAACAACAACAGCACCAGCAAATGCAAAATAATTGCAACACCATATGCATAGGTAGATGGCAATGAGAGGTGAGAATCTCTCAATTTTACATAACAGAATCATTTACTAAGAATCTCTCATCAGGCTTTGTTATATACAATTCAAGCCAATATTTAAAGAATCAACTATCAAAATATAAAGATATATAAGTTGCAGATTATCTCTAAAATTCATACACTAACACTCATTTAACTTAACGAAGCTTTAATATCAGAATTAGCTAGAAAACAAAATTCACACACAGACATGAATATAAATAAGAATTACCTAGAATAAAAAAAAATTAACAACATTATGCAATGCACGATTACAACTCAAAACAGAATTCAAAATACTTTTAAAGACTATCTTCGTGGGAAATTGTTTAGTAAATTGATTACCGAAATATATGCAATTCATGCAAATACATTTCAATTTTTTAGAAATTATTTACTACTTTACATAAAAGTAGAATGAATAGTCAAAATTAAATACATGCAAATGCAGCAATGACTCACCAGTGAGTGTAAAGCTTCAATTTACCGTCAAGGCTAGGGTTTTAACTTTGGCATCAACGATTTGGGTCTTTTTTCACGGTAAGCGATTGGGTTTCTTTCAGTCAATAAAGGTACCATGACTGTTGTTTTCATTCCAATTTGGGTTTCGATTGGCACTGACTTCATCCCAACAAAGAGAGACAATATTCAGTGACAACCGCAGCTAAGAGTGACGATTGAGTGAAACAACCAGAACGATTTTGAAATGATGGGTGTTTGGGTGTCGTTAGTTTGCTATAGCGGCCTTTGAGGGTTTGTTGCAAGTGTGCTAATCGATTTTGAGATTCCACAATGACGCTTGAAAATTTTCTAAACACTTAGAAAAAATTTTGCCTCTTTATTCACAAAAATGTTTCCCCCCATTACAAAACGCAACGTTTTATTATTATTATTATTGGTTATTTACGTTTCTGGTTTTTCTCAAACACTTGCAAAACACAATGTTTTTTAATTTAAATTTGTTACTTTAACAGAAACGACATCGTTTCACTTCTTTTTTTTAGTAATAAAACATTTTTAAAAATTAACTCAAACCCGCGCAATTAAAGTCAACATAGAAAATCAGTCTTTCATTCTTGATAGCCAAATAATTTATCACTAGTCTATCATAGTTTTTTTATATATGATATTTATATCACTAATATATCATAATCTATTGATAAACGATATTTCTATCACAGTGATGTCATAAGTGTATGACAGAAAATAAATCTATCACGATTCTATTGTTGTAGGCCTTCATTGATAAATCTATAAAAGTGTACAAGTATTATCTTGAAAAATTTCACCATCGAAAAAGTAAAAAATCCGCCGGCGTCCATATCTTGCCTTTGTTTAACTACGACGAGTTAAAAAACATCAACACTACCAGAATGATGAGTGAAGGACACTAAAGAGGATGATGGTGGCAACAACTTTTATATTAGCGCTATTTAAATAAAAGCCAACAATTCATAACACTTTTTCTAGCAAACTAAATTTGACTTCAATGGACTCGGGTGATGGCTCTGCCGACTATGAATTTTAGTTGTTGTCGATTTTAATTTTTTTAATAATAACTAAAATTTTAATTCATTTAAGAATAAAATAATAATATAAAGTAATCAAATGTATTACCATGTTATACAAGTATAGTTATGTGCTAATTTTAATACCCTCTTAATATAATACAATACATTTCAGTTCATTATATTATAGTCACATTATAATGCAATACAAAGCACAAGCGCACCTATAGGACATGTTTGGCTCATCTGTTCCACTACTGGTGCACTTATACTTTGCCATCGAATCATCAATCAACCGGTTAATATTTGGATTTGATTTTTTAAATTGTTCCACAATCAATTTTTTTCTTTTTGGATTTGATTCTTTTTGTCATTGTTGTGGGTAATTATTAATTTTGTCTGGATTCTGGAGTTGGCATCATAAGTTCTTGTTATATTTAATTTAAAACTATATCAATTATTTTTTATCAATATATGCACTCATTTTGTAACTTGAATTGTTGACTCTTATATTATCGCATGACTTTGGATCCTTTAAAAAATACTGCTCTGTAGCATTCTTCTTTTGTTTCCCATGGTTGATCAAAGTATTAATCATTAGTTCTTGGTGCTTTGGAAGGTTAGGACCTCATTATGCCAAGATGAAGAAAATATTTGCAAGATTATTTAATTACATAATAATCACATAATGCTCATGGTCATGCATCCCAACTCATTCAATTAAACTTAGTTTAATCTTTAATTTCGATGTATATTGATTCAGGATTTACCAAGTAAAAAAATGAAAATCAATTTTCATATTTGTAACTGCACCATTCAGCATAAGATGGGAGAAACTTTAAGTTTTTAATTTGATCATTGTGTTATAGACCAAAATAGAACTATGAAGAGTGTTAAAGTGCTTTCCTAGAGTCTTATAGAGTAGTCCAGGTGAAGCTTTTCTTCTTGAATGTTATGCAATCCGAAGAATTTAACTTAGGATTGAAATACAAGTTTTGCAACCCAAGAGGAGGGTGAATTGGGTTTTTAAAACTTATCCTAATCAAACCACACAACAATCCAATATAATGCCTTAATAAATTCGAAAACAATAAATTCAATGAAAGCACAATAATAAATGAGTAGGGGAAGAGAAAACAAACTCAAAGATTTTTACGTGGTTCGGCTATCCCCCGCCTACGTCCACGCCTCCAAGCAACCCAAGCTTGAGGATTTCACTATCTAAGCCTTCCAAGGCTTCAAAAGCTTACAATTGACTTCCAAGGTGTCAATGAATCTTTACAATAAAGAGATTATCTCTCAATCTCTTCACTCAAGTGTCTCACACACTTATACACTCACAAATTTGATGAGAAATTGAAAATTACAACAAAAACTCTCTCAAAGAGTAGATATACAAATTGAAGAACAAAGATGATTAAATAAATGATGATTGACAAAATCAAGTTTCAATCTACGTAATTGTTTATACTTGCAAAGATTACTAAAAATGAATTGAATTTGAGTTTATATAGTATGAGCTCAAAAACTAGTCGTTACGCACATTTTGGTGATAACTGGCTTACCGTTTATGGAATCCGATTAGCCGCTTTTATGTTACCGTTACAACATATATTTGAATTTTGAAGATCTAGTATGCCGCTTTTGAAATCCGGATACTATGCTTAAGTTTATTGTCAATCCTGGCCTACCACTTGTCAAATTCGTTACATCGCTACAAGGAATCCATTTTTCTAAAATTATAGTTGATCCCAAAATTTTGCATAACTATATTACTACCAAAACGCATGTAATCTTTTCGTAAAAGTCTAATTTTGGAATTTCTAAGAATAAATCCCAAAACTTTAAATTATGATATCGCCTAAATTATGTGAAATTATGAATGACCCAAAATATTTAAATATTTTCAACCAAATCAAATTGAAAACAATATTTATTAAAATCAAAGATCAGAAAATTCTTTATTTTAAATCCTCAACTTGAAAACAACTTAACTCCATAAAATCCTTTTCTTATTATAAAAGCACAATACATAAATTTTTGTTCAACCAAAACATGTGATTTGTTATTATTAAAATCAACATTTATAGCCCTATATCCCTTCACGATGACAACGCCATTATAAAATTTGATTTAAATGAAAAGCTCCCCCTTAATTAGTGCAAGAGTAAAAATTAATTTGAAAATGATTTAAAAGACTCCCCCTGCATAAATACATATAAATATTTTTCATAACAATCATATCTACCATATCTCCCTCTTACATATTATATCTCCCCCTTCATCATCAAAAAAAGTAAAAACTCCCTCAGAATATATGGTCTATATCAATTTGTAAGCTCCCCCTTAATATTTCAAAACCATGCACAAATACTTCAAGATCAAAATACGTATTAAATGAGTCCGTATTAAAAAAAAATGATCTCTCCCCCTTCATCATCAAAATTACTAGAAACTCATGCTAAGACTGATAATATGTTAATGGTTAATCAAGAAACATATAATTACCAAACATCCAATTTACCATAAAAAGATCATAAACCATCATTTCATCAATTACCAAATCAACAACTCATAATATAAAATCATCATATAAAAACCATGTAATCAAATCATCATCATATCTCAAAATCATCACCATAATCACATATCAACCATAAAAAAAAAAGCTCAAAAAGCATATTTTTCTCCTCCTTGACAACATTGAAATGTTATATTACTTTTGTCTCCTCCTTTGACAATAAAAAGTTCAAAATGCATATTATCCAAAAATCATATCAGATGCTCCCCTAAATACATGGCCAATTTAAAATTTAACCAAAATGATTTTATCCAAAAAATATCATATTTATCTCCTCATTTATCATTAAAAAAAAGATAGATAGATGCAATTGAAACAAGATATTACCCAAAAAATATTTCGGCAGAGTTTCCCCTTAAAAATGAACAAATCCTCAAATACACAACATGGTTAAAAACACTTCCATATAAGCTTAAACAATTATAACAAACCAACAACTCCATCAATTCATCAAGCAACACACATATAATCATCAATCATCAAAATCATCAAGAAATCAATTTTAATATTATTAATAACATGATTAGAGATATTAATAAATTTAATCATCTCAAGTTCATGCCAAATTACTAAGATTGACAAAATATGGAGGAATGACCGACATTGACATGAAATTGTCGAGAAATCGTTTCCGAAGCAGGGAACGTGGAAAATGAGACAATATAAACTCCGAATAATCGCCATAATCTTCCTTGCACTTCTTGGCCATTTGTTTCCCCTTGGACTAGTCACCACCCGCCATTATTGAAATAAAAACAAGCTTGAATATACAATTTCGGTTTTAAAAGTTCGAGGAAATGGATGTGTTTCGAGCCAAAATATCAATCCTCGAGATGAATGGGCTTAATTTATGATGTAGATTGGATCAAAATGGGCTAAAGGAGGCTTGAAATGAAGAGAGAGAACGAGTATAGTTAGGTTTTGATTTGGGTTTTATGTGGAGAGTTGATGAAATGTTATTTTAAGAGTGAAAATTGAAGGAGTAATGGATGAATAATTATTTGAATGATTGATTTTAACAAGAAAATGAGTGGAAGATGAAGAAATTTGAGAGAGAAATGGAGAAGCACTATTCACGCGAGAGATGATGAAATAATGAAGAACAAGTGAAGAAATAATGATTGGGAAGTGTTTAATGAAAGTGAAATGAATGGGTATTGGTTTGAATAATTGATTTTGGCATAAAAATGGGTGAGAAATGAAGAGAAATTGAATGAAAATAGAGGAGAGCAGCTCACGGTTTTGGAAAGAGAAAGAATATGTGAAAAATGAAGAAGAAAATATGAATAGATTATAAACATACGAATCTGGCTATCCGGATGTGCCTAATCGGTTATCCGTTATGCTCCAAAGAAGTGTGCAAACCGATTTCCGGATCTACATAACCAGTTATATGGTTGAATCCAATGAAGGGCAAAGGTGAATCTGGTTATCCGGATTCCATAACCGGAAGACTGGTTCGTTCTAGCAAATACCAAAACCAAATCCGTGTTTCTGGATTTCATAACCGGATGCCCGGTTCTGTCCAGCAAGCATCAAATTGAATTCGGTTTTCCAGATTTCATAACCGGTTGACTGGTTGAGTAGATGTAATATACCGATTAAGCTTTCGAAAACAATTTTGAAATTTGGTTAACTCTTAGACTTGTATTATTCACACCAATTTATTTTTGGTTTAAAAAATTGATCAATTTAAAACCATTGTGAGATTCAAAACTTTTCAATAAGCTATTTAATACATGAAACATAAATGCATACAAGAACAAACATATAACTCATCTATCATGCATATACATCATACAATCATGAAATATGTAAGCATTCAAAGATTGAGAATTCAAGCATATCACTCATTTATCATGCTTAGGCATTTCATAATCATTAAAATCAAACAAATCCATCATGATGAGTTGACAAGCTATCATCATATATATATACATATAACCATGCATCATGATTACACACAATAATATGGTAAGAATTGTTACCAAAACAATTAAATTATCTTACTCATCATTTACTCTTAGATCATGATCGAATGATTATTCTCACAAGCTTTCATCAAGAAACTCTTCACCATTTTTTTTATTATGGTACCTACAAAAAAATTCAAGTTGTGCTTCTTGGTACCCAAATATTCTTGGGTCCTTGAGTGTTAGCAATGGTTCCTTTTGGAACCCAAACACATTTTACTCCATAATATACTTTTCTTTTAACAGGACAACCAAGCTTCATGTGACCGTTTTGATTACAATAATGATATACAACTTGATTGTTAATAGATGTACTCTTCACAAAGTAGTTCATATAATACTTTTGTTTCAAGTTTGGCTTATAGCCAAGTCCTCCTTTATCAAACACACATTTTTTTTGTGAATTAATCAAGTTATCCAACATCTTTTGCCCATTTGTAAATTTTAAGATAATCTCATTTAACTCATTGCTCTTCTTTTTAAGCACTTCATTTTCTTTCATTAATTCATCAACATGCGATTTCTCATGCTCATATGAAGTACTTTGTTTACATGTGAATGATGCAATCCTATCACATAACATTTCATTATCTAGTTCTAATTCTTTGATCTTTTCATTTAATGAAACATTGCATTTTTCCAGGGCATCATTTTTATTTTTCAAGTTATCTACATGTGATTCTAGATGCTTGTGTGTAGTGCTAGATTTCTCATTTGATAATGCAACTATATCATGCAATGTTTTATTATCTAATTTTAGGCTTGTAATTTTTGTACTTCGAGATTCATTTTCATTTTTGAGCTCCACCATTTTCTTTTTAAGACATGCATTCTTTTTACCAATTTTCATCCACTCATCATGCAATTCTTTAAAAGCATCATGTAATTCATCATAAGTAGGAAGATCATTTACCTCATCAAGTTCATCATCCGATTTATCTCTAATTGCCATGACAACTAGATTTTTCATTTCTTGATGCTTTTCATCATCACTTGTTTCCTCATCGATATCATCCCATGTGACTACCATTACTTTCTTCTTAAGCTTGTTAAGAAGAGGGCATTCCGATCTTATATGGCTAAGCTTCTTGCACTCATAACATTTGATTACTTCCTTCTTCTCCTTTCGGTTCTTGAGGTCTCTAAATTTTCTTCGCTCACCAGATTTCTTAAAACATTTTTTGAACTTCCTAGCTAGCATATCCATCTCCTCTTCATCCCGCTCGCTTTCCCCATCACTCCCATGTTTCGAGGCTTTGAAAGCAATATTTTTCTTCTTCTCCTCATTGCCTCTTTCGACTGCCAAGTCTTCCTCATAAGAAATAAGAGAACAAATTAAATCATCAATAAGTAAGATATTTAAATCTTTGGCTTCCTCAATGGCAGTCCTTTTTTGTCTCTATTCCTTAGGTAGCGACTTAATGATTTTCTTAACTCTCTCGCTATTTGAAAATTCTTTCATAGGGCTCCTAGAGTGTTCACTATGTCCGTAAATCTAGTATACATAGAATACACACTCTCATTTTGTTCCATTTGGAACAATTCATATTGTCGAGTGTACCTACTAATTTTAGACTCTTTCACTTGATTCGTGCCTTCATAAACAACTTCAAGTTTGTGCCAAATTTCATTAGCACTCTCACAATTAGATACTCTATGAAACTCTTTCTTATCTAGTGTGCAAAACGAGGCATTCATAGCTTTGGAATTTAGAGTAGCTTTTCTCTTTTCCAATTCATTCCATTCCCGTGAAGGTTTTGAAATATCTTCCCCGACTTCATTTTTAGTCAAAGGCATAAATGGACCATCACAAACAACTTTCCAACTTTCATAATCTAGTGCTTGTAAATAAATTCTCATCCTAGTTTTCCAATACGGCCAAATATTTCACAAAGAACGTGGTCTAATCATGGATCTGTCTTTTCCTGGGGAGCATACGCTATGAAAGTGAGGCCGCCCACGCTATGGATAAGGCACAGCGAGGCTACCCACGCCGCTAAAGGTGGAACGCCAAGCTGCCAAGGGAGCATATGCTCACGCGCGAGGCTGCCCACGCCACAGCGTTAAGAGCACACTACGAGGTCCCATGCTCGAGTGTGGCATGCAATAGATTCACGAAAGGTGGCGCGACAAGGGCATTCGGGGCCATGGGAAGTACCCACTGCCGAGGCTGCCCATTTCCGAGCAAGGCATGCTTCACCCACTCGCCACGGCGCAGCAAATTTTAATGTACTCGCAAGTGCACTAATCTATCAGAAGATAGATCAATGGTGACGAGTGTCCATCCCACGGCGGTGGATTTTAATTACGTAGAATTAATTTTGTAAATGGGTGGTTGGTTTTATGAAATGTTTTGAATATGCTAAAACTTAAATTAAAACGGGCGAGAATAAATTCTAAAATCGGAATTGCAAACGTAGAATAAATCAAGATAATTCTATCGAAATGACGATTGGGTATTCTTGATCCAGATCAACATGCATCATGGGCTAAATAATCCAGACATCGTTAATTAAATCACGGGGAATCCACACCTCACGAACCACGCCTAATCAATACTTATCGTACAAATAATAATAACCTTATACTGTAGAAATTTGTAACAAGGCAGATTCAGACAAGATCAGATTATTTGTCGATAAAGTCAAATCATCCACAAAAACTAGAGGGAAAAGAAAAATAAATTTACCAAATAAAGCCCATGACACATGTTGAGACTTCACCTTCAACCCAAGCTGAAAGAAAACTAGCCACCATAATCGAATAGGGCAAAAATGAGAATTTATTAAAATACAAAGAAAATACAAGATGGAGAGAGAATTACGAAAATGGAGTCCAAAAATGGATTCGTGGATATCAAATTGGGGGAGAGGCCCCTTTTATAGATACATGGAGTAAATCACATCGGATTAAAAACAGGACGCTGCGATCAAGCCGCCATCGGCCATCAGCCCATTACCATCAGACAAAAGAACCCTGACTTTCGAACAAGAACGCTTTGACCCGGATGAACAAGAACGCGGTGGTTGAAAATAATCCCGCGCGATGCACCAGACGCTGTAGATTTTTCGCTATCGATATAATCACACGCCACCTTCAACAAGACATGAATTTTAGCCAACAGATCGCGACACCTCATCGCCACGCCATCGGTCAATGCCACGCCATCGATCCGCCTACGTGAACAAGGTCGTTAATCAAGAACGCAGATAAGACTGCACTGCGAATAGTACCGCATATGAATAGTGCCATTTTTCCTTTTACGCTTCCTCCTGCCGTCCAGCTTCAAAGTGATCCGCTATTGCCCGATTCTCCTTTATTAAATGACTATAATGCCACTAAATACATAAATTACTTAATTAAAATAAAACACACTAATTAAATCAAAAGAAGGTTAAATTCATAAAAGTAAATGTGTTAGTAAACTCAGAAAAATGACGATTTTCTCCTTTATAAATATACATTTTCTAACACTCAACACACTTCAACTGTACTTATCATAGTCCTTGAAATAAAGCTTAAAAACAAAATTCAAATTCAAAATGATTTTTTTTTTTTTTTTTTTTTTTTTTCAAACACTCATATTTATTCAATCGATTAACGACAAGTAATCAAATAAAAGTATAAGATTATCTCCAAAAGAAATATCACACCCATATTAACCATCCATGAATCAAATTTCCCCAGAGACTTTGTTATATCTACTTTCAAGAATGACATGTCAAACCCCAAAATCTCACCCAAGTGATGACACTCTCAAAAGAAATTAAAACCCAATAAACATAACACCCAATGAATGGTAATTGAGAGAAAAATAATAAAGAAACGATATCACATGCTCTCACCAAGATTTAAATAAATACGCCTCACTAAATAATACGATCTCAAGTCAAATAAAATGTTACCAACCCACTTTATTTATTTATTTATTTATTTTTACGCATCACTACATCTTTTTAGCCCATATAACTAGCTTTCTACTTCAAACTATGGGCAAAATCAAGAAGGACTTTTATTGTGACGTAACGCAGGTTAGTGATATGGCTAACAAAGAAATAAGGAAAAAAACAGCTGTGTTCGAGAAAATGCAGAATTTTTTTTTTTTTTTTTTTTTGAAGTTGCAAGGTGGATTTCACCTATTATTGTTATTTTTATTCTTTTAAACAACAACTTTGTTTTTTTTTTTTTCTTTTGCTTTTATTTGCATAACTTCACCGAACAACATAATTATTTACATTTTCTCAAACATAAAGTGATGGAACTTAAAAGACATCGTAATACTCCAAATCGGAGGTCAAGATGATAAAGAAAAGGTTTATGTTTTTTTTTTTTTTTTTTTTTTTAAAGGTTCAAAAGGGGTAACTATGGATATTTAATAAAAGGGATGGCTAGAAGCTACTAAACGGATCAAAGCATTTATTCTTTCATCGCCTTTTGCATTTAAATAATTATCCATATCTACTAATGGGCCTCCAACGTAAACACACATTTTTTTCTTTTTTTCTTTTTTTCTTTTTTAATTTTACCATTTTTTTTAAAGCGTTAACTTAAAAGAAATCTAGATCGTATAAAATAATAAACCGCTAAGTTCAGATAGAGAATGCAAAAGCTTACTTCCAAGAAAACGATAGGCTCAACAACTCACTTTAAGACTTATTTACGACACGTTTATTCTTCAAGAACTCATATTTGTCTCCGACATCAACACGTAGAGTAGCAAACATAATGTAACATCACTTAAGACCAAAGATAATACAAATACTAAAATTAAATTAATCACGCTATCCAATGTTAAAACAAATCACACAATTTTTTATTTTTTTATTTTCAACAACATTCTACCCCCAACCTATTCTAAGCATGAAAGGAAAATATGCATGCAGTAAATGTGAAATGATGCATAAAAAACTAATTAGAAAAGTTACACGAAAATGATAAAAACGAAAATGATTTTTTTTTTTTTAAGATGCTTTCAGAGAAACTACACTCCATATTCAGCCATCTTCGACTCAAAAGTTGGAAAATGTATATTTATAGAGGAGAAATTAAAAAGAAGAAAAATAAACATAAACACATAATAAAGAAAAAGAAAATGTCTGAATTTTTTTTTCTTTTTTTTTTTAGTTATTTTTTTATTATTATTTTTTTTAAACGATGAAGATGCGTTTCTAGAGTCACTACACTCCATATTCAGCCATCTTCAACACAAAAAGTTAGCAACAGTTAGTTTCTACAACAAAAAATTAGTAAAAACTTAACCAAAATTTCACAATTGTCGACTATTCCTCCCCCAACTGTAATCTAAACATTGTCCTCAATGTTTTAAAGGAAGCAAGTAGAGCTTAAGACATCACCCGGGTGGTGCAACATACGTAAGAAAATATTTACAAAGCGGAGAAGTTAAATCTAATTTGTACTTTCTTATCATGGCCAGTTACTATCATTATTTGGTCGCTTCCAACACAAAGGTCCGTGGGTCCGCTCCGCTTATAAGCTTGTAACATATCAAGTAGCTCATTAGCAGGAGCACAAATAAAGAGTTTTTTCACATTAAGGAATGAAATAGTTTTTATCGTATTAAGAAACGATAAAGCCATCATAAAAGTTATTGACATTTAACAAAACCGATGGGTTTCCGTGAATGTGTAGATGGGCCCAAGATGCTAGTGTCATAAGTGCCTCTAGTGTTGCAAGATCTCCGAAGGAAAATAAAAGCATCAAGATGATTAAGATTTCGCTTATTCTTTCAGACACCGAGACGACTAACTCTTTCTCCAAGTCGACGATTTAACCGCCTAATGGTTTTGTGACTCGATGATGCCCAACACTTGACTTCCTCTCGATAAAAGTTCGCTTCGAGACCATTTCGATAACCCTACCTCCTCCATACACCAAGTGTAATTTTCGCTACATATCACCAAGATCTATACTCAACGAACTCTTTACGTTTGCCATAGTAAATCCGTAGAAAGCACAAATGTTCTTGAATTGTCTATCGGGAGAATGCCATCGCGATACTTCTAAAACAATTTCATGAGTGCTGACAAAAAGGAAATCACATTTAAGAATCTTGGTGACAAGTGGATCACAGCCGTTGTATGTGAATATGTCATGTCAAATAACGCCAGAAAGCACGTGGCTCGGAAATAAAAAAGAAAACAAAGAAAAGGAAAAAAGTAAACAAGAACAAAATTATTAAAGACAATAATGCAAACAATAAAACAATGTTGAAATGAAATAAAATAACAAAGAAAGTAAAAGGATATTTACTAATCGAGGCTCACATCTTCCTCTCGTTTTACGTCCCAGAACCATTGAACGCCTCTACGGGTCGGCGATAGCTTCCTATCCGCTTTCTTATAAACCGCAAATGCGTCGCTTATACGATTCCCGAGACTATATCGCAGATGCTCTTTCGAATAACGGCCATAATCCGGAGAATCGCCTTGCATATCCACCGGACGCTTTTCAAGAGACAGTAAGGATATCATCCAATGACCTTATTCAAGCCATCCCTAATGAATCAATCTTATCTTCTCATATCGACACCATTCCTAAAGAACACGGGTTTCTATCGCAACTCATTCTCGCACACTTGCGACAAGCAATGTAAATTCTTCGGCTTTTCTTGCATAATTTCCTTTACCACAACCAGTGTATGAATGCAATAAATTTTGGAGGTAACTCACCGCCGATCAGACGATTAACCAACGGATGTCGGGCAGGTACGTTATTTCTCACGAAAGCAATCGTGACGCGTCGGATCGGGCTTTGATAGATTGTAGGAGGGCATTCGAGAAGAAGGAATCGCTAGAAGCTTTGCTAAAATCGCGTTTATCCATACTTTCATTATCGGGCTATGGAAATCAAGTAACCGACTTGATTGTCACGGAGTACCGTTATCCGCCACTTCACCGGGTAACAAACCAAAGCACACAAACAGAAAAAACAAATTAAAACACACAAAGAAAATTAAAATCGCCCTCTTATCAATTTACCTCAAGCTCCAACTGACGTCGAACACTTCTCTCAATGTCTCGAAGTTTTCTAAACCCTCAACATGTGCTACTAACTCGTGGTTGTAGAGCCCAAATGCGATGTGTTTTACAAAATTGAATCATTGAGATGAGTTTGACACGCTGAAGGGTTTAAGAATGTTCAGAGTGAACGGTCCAAGTAAGGTACTCAAGATTAAAAATGATAAGAGAAAACTTAATAGTTAAACAAACACACTTATGCAAAAATAATTTCAATTAAGAAAGAATAATAAAAAAAGAAGAAGAATCAAATCAACGAAAAGAAAAACAAATCAATTCAAATCGCGGTCACTCAAATTTATTTCTGTCTTCCATGTGGTTGTATTCTAGATATGGCTTTAATTCACCATTAACTTAAACGTGACACCGCTTTTTCGGGTCCTTAATTTCAATCGCCCCACGGAAAAAAAACAAGATGCATAAATAAACGGGCACTAACGAGAGAATCTTACCCGAATAAACCTAGAATTGAATAAAAGCACTTTTCCGACCCTGAGGAACGATTTTCTCATAATGTGCTTGTCATGAAAGACTTTCATTCGCTGTTGTAAATCTTGGCATTTTCAGATGCATCATGTAATTTCTTCAAGTTCTCGCCACCGTAATCTTCTTCCGAGGGTTTCACGATGTCAAAATTGAATTTCACGGCCCAATATGCACGATGCTTCGAAGTTCCACAGTGTGGCAAGTGTTTTCCATACACTAGCAGGCGACATCCCAATCGGGTCTCGAAGTCGCTCTATACGCCCATAAGGCATCATCGTCTTAACGACCAATCTTTTCGTCCGCTACCACCGCCTTTTCTAATATGTGCTTTATTTCGATCGGAGATCTCAACTTGGCCACACGGGTTTGATGATACGGGTCGCTTACTTTGTGAGTGATTGAATACTTTGTCAAAAGAGCTTTGAATGCTTTTACAAAAGTGGGCACCACCATCATCGATTATTGCTCGAGGAATCCAAAGCGTGAGACAATATTGTTAAAAATCCTATCACCACTTTTTGCGATCATCAAGGCTTCTATATGGAATTGCTTCTACCCATTTCGATATGTAGTCAACACCAACCAATAAGTATCATGGCCGTTAGTTTTTGGTCCCATGAAGTCGATATACTCAAAAATCCACTAAAATTGATTTGTCAGCATCATGTTCCTTCGTAATGCTCCCCATTCGCTGACACCTATCATAATGTAAGTGTAAAGATCTCGAAATATACCGGGCAATAACAAAACCACATTGTAAAAACTTAGTTGCGCTTTTCAAGACCGAAATGGCTTCACAAGTTTGTTCATGGCGTAACGAAAAATATTCTCAATTTCATTTTCAGTGGACACATCGCTCAACAATTTGGTCCACAATACTCAACAAATACGGGTCATCCTAAAAGAAATTCTTATCTCTCGCAAAGAATTTAGCCTTGTCTTGCTTCGGTCCAATGCTCTGAAGTTTACCCTAACAAGATAATTAACTATATCAAGATACCAAGGTAATACTTCCACATTCATTAATTGTTCATCCTGAACGACTCATTCAATATTAACGGCTCAGAATCGTGTCAAAATGAGATTTAGAGAGACGGTCCGCCAATTTACATTTTCTGCCTTTCTTTATCTTGAATTCCAAGTCAAATTCTCGCAAAAGTAATACCCAATCTAATTAGTCTAAATTTCAGATCTTTTCGAGTAAGATATTTAAGAGCAAAGATGATCTCGCGGAATATAATTATTTTACAACCAACGAGATAAGATCGAATTTTTCCAATGCAAACACTATCATAGCATTTCTTTTCAGAGTTGAATAGTTCAACTGCGGCATCATTCAACGTCATACTAGCATAGTAAATAACATGAGGAATTGATCAACTCTTTGTCCTAAAACCCGCTTCCCATCAGATAATCGTATGCATCACATGAGCTCAATGGTAAGTTCCAATAGTCTGAATGATGGCGATGATGTCAACAACCGCTTTAATTTTTTCAAAAGCCATAAGACATGAATCATTAAAGATAAAGTGTACATCCTGAAGAAGTAATCAGACATAAGGTCTAGAAACTTAAAATCTTTTAATGAAACGCCTATAGAAACCAAGATGTCCAAGGAAAGATCTTACTTTCCGACTGCTTTAAAAAGGGAGGAAGATTAGAAATGAGATCCACCTTTGGCTTTGTCAACCTCAATACCTTTGCTCAAAATGACGTGACCGAGAACAATACCTTGTTTTTACCATAAATGGCACTTCTCCCAATTCAAGACTAAGTTCTTCTCGACATCTCTCAGAATCCAATAAGCACGATGTAAACATCGATCAAACGAGTCACCAAAGACGTAAAAAAATCATCCATAAAGACTTCAAGGAATCGCTCAACCATATCGAAAAATGCTCAACACGCATCGTTGGAATGTGCATTACATAATCCAAATGACATTCTCCTATATAAAAGTGCCAAAAGTGAAAGTAGTTTTCTGATCTTTATGGGAATCTGATTATATCCTCGAAGCCATCTGTAAAGCAATAAAATTCATGGCTCGCTAATCATCAAGCATTCGATCAATAAATGGTAGGAAAATGGTCTTTACGCAGTACGTAATTCAACTTTCTATAATCAATGCATACACGCATCCTCAGAAGTTACTACCGGTATCAATTCATTATCTAAGCATTCGTAATCACCGGACTCGGAATTTTTGTGGACAACTTGCAGACCCAATTCCATGAACCATCGTAAATCGGGTAAACGATACCGCCTAATAGCTAAGGACTTCGTTTAACAACTTCTTTCATATTAGATTTAACCGACGCCAAGATCTCCTAAGTAGTTTTAGCATTTTCATCGTGAATGTAACGCATGCACCGGTTTATACCTTTTGTCCGCTACGGTCCATCCTAATGCTCAGGTTTCTTTAAAACATCCAACAACTTACCTCTTTTGTTCGGCTATTTGTGGACGATGATTAATGGCAGAGTACTTTCTTCTCCCAAAATGCATATTCCAACGCCAAACGGCTCGAGCTCGAAGTTTCGGGTGATTCTCGATGATGGATGAGTTTCTTCTCGACGGTGCTAGTTGTTCAACTCTTGACTTCCATTTATTAGTGTCCACTTTACGGGAGTCAAGCAGGCATCACCTCATCGACCGATCCGTCAATATCAAAATTCAAACCAAAGTGAAGTTAAACATGTTCAGAAAGGATCATCACTAAGGTTCAAACAAAAGTGTCATCAACTAATGCTTCAATTAAATCCACATCAACAATTCCATCATCCGCCGCTGAGGTTGTTTCGCAATGTTGAAAATATTTAGCTCCATAGTCATGCTGCCAAAGGACAATTGCATATTTCCTACATTGAATACGAAAGATCCGCAGCTGCGCCTAGTAATAACGGATGTGCTTCCTGAATCCTCAGATTGTCGAGTGTCAATTACAATGAAATCAAGAAAATAAAACTTGTCACTGATAAGCACGTCTCCACAATACCAATGAGGCATTTTCGTGGACCGATTCCAAGTAGAACACCATCGAGTGTGTAATTCTCCAAGTCCAAGTTTCACAAACACAGTAAGGCAACAAATTTACACTAGCCCAAATCCAACAAAGCATTCTCAATGTTCCCTATACTACACGGTATAAATGAGCCTGGTCTTTGATTTTAAAGGAATTTTATTGAGTATAATTAACGCTTCAAAATGCCTTTTCAACATGCATATTTCTTTTTAAGACAGGTCTTTAAGAAACTTCATAAGATTAACTTGTTTAGATCAAGTTAGTGGAACACTACCTTCAAGATTTCAGAATCTCACCGTGATTTTCCTTCTTTCCTTCGCTAACCTCCGAGGAAATGTTTAACGTATTCTCGGGTTGGTTTCTTCTTTTCTCCGGCAAGTAGTCCAACATTCACAGTACAATTTGATTTTCTTGTCACCGCATTCCACTTGTCGACTCTTTTTCCTTTCGCAGGTCATGATCGCTTTGGACCTCTCCATGTTGCAGTGGTAAACCGGTACTTGCTTCACGTAATTCTTTTGTGGTTGTAATCGCTGACTTGGAAACTTACTTTTCAACGGCAACATCGCTTCGAAGGCGTTGTCCCACCATCTTCTCGAGGCTTGAAACCGATTGGCTCATGAAGTCTCGCCCACTCAACCTACGTAGGTCCATCAACGGGCATTCTGGTCAATCGCGAACGAGTAAGCATCTTCGAGATTCTGAACGAATCCTCCCACGGTCCGGGCCGAGAATAGTTCGCTTGACTGAAATCTAAACGCCCAGGAATTTACGATTTTGAGGAATCAGCCGGAGTCCATTCTGTTGGAATCCTCGGCACTATGAAAATCGTGGTGGTCTTCCATCCGCGGTTATATTGCGGTCGATGGCAGACGGGTATTACACCTACATGGTTTCGATCAGCTGATCAGATTTAAATACTGATGATATAACGGCGTTAGAGACCTTCTATTATTGTTTAATTTCTTTGATTAATTGACTCGCTAATTAACCTCATTTACTCCCCAATTCTTCTAGATTCTCGGAGCGATCGATTTGTTGGGAATTATCCGCTTGTCGCTGGAAGAATTCCCAAATCTCGATGCACTTTTTGACATTAGCCTCCACTTGTTGCCATTAGCCCATTCTCGCATATAATCCCTCCAAAAGCTTCGCTCCCATGCGTTCAAAAACTCGTCATCTCTCTCCGTCAAACTGAGATTTAATAAGATTGGTTTTATGCGGGAAATATTTATTTAGAAATTTTAACCATTTGTTCCTACGATAACGCTATTACACAAAGTATTAAGCCAAGAACAGCTCATCCTTTATCCTTTAATGGAATAACTGAAGCTAACATCATCGTCTGAAAATTTTCTAAAAAATACAAGACGAAATCATCTGGGATGATTATATTCTCATTTTTAACATAGAATATAACTTTTAATTCAAAACCCTAACAAAATACATTCACTACTTAAGTGACCTTCTCCTCAAGTAAATCCATTTTATTTTAACGATTTTAAGCGGTGTTTTCTTAATTCGCCTATGCTCAAGACAGTAAATGACACACTTACGCAAAAAATAAATAAAATAAAATAAAGATGCAAACAAAACAAAAATAAAGATGGGAACAAAACAAATAAAAAATAAAGCATGGAACAAACAAATAAAAATAAAAGAGGGAGAATTACATACTAACCTTATCAAGGCATTACAACCTTTTCTATAAAAATACACAAAAACAAATAATGAAATAAATTAACTAAAATTAAATTAATAAAATAAACAAAATTACAAAAGAAAAATAATATAACTTGAAAATTAAATCACAGAATTTTAAAGAAGAGAAAAAGAAAAGAAATACTAACCTCTAAATGCAGATTCACTTTTTTTTTTTTAATAAGAAAAAAAAAGAAAGAAAATAAAAGAAATTATTGACAAAAATTAATTCTATGAATTAAAATTACTACCCAAGCCAAAACTCATGTAAATTTTAATGTACTCGCAAGTGCACGTAATCTATCAGAGATGTATCAATTCACGATTTGTCATCCCACTTGGCGCGATTTTAATTACGCAGTAATTAATTTTCAGAAATGTATTAAAATGTTTTAATATGCTAAAACTTAAATTAAACGGCTAGAATAAATTTAAAATCGGAATTCAGAATAAATCAAGATAATTCTATCAATGACGACGATTGGGTATTCGATCCGTATCAACATGCATCACAAATAATCAGATATCGCCAATTAAACTCTTATGAATCCACACCTCATTAACCACGCCTAATCAATATTGTTAGTATTTATCGTACAAATAATAATAACCTTATACTAGAGTAACCAAGTATTCAGACAAGATCAAGATATTATTGTCGATTTATCAAATCATCCACAAAACTAGAGGAAAAAATAAATTTACCAAATAAAGTTCCCATGACACACGTTGAGATTCACCTTCAACCCAAACTGAAAGAAAACTAGCCACCCATAATCGAACTAGGCAAATGAGAATTTATTAAAATACAAAGAAAATACAAGATGGAGAGAGAATTACAGAAAATGGAGTCCAAAAATGATTCAGATATCAAATTGGGAGAGGCCCCTTTATAGATACCTGGAGTAAATCTTGGCCATCGGATTAAAAACATTGCTGACGCCAGATCGCTTATCGCCATCAAATAATTCCACTTTGACCACGCTGAACGAACTCGGTTTGACCCGACTTTGAACAAGAACGCTCAATTTTGACCCGGATGAACAAGAACGCTTCGTTGAAAATAATCATGCGATGCATGCAATCACGCGAGATTTTTTCGGGTCTAATCGATATACGCCACGCCACCATCAACAAGACATAAGAATTTTAGCCCATCAGATCGTGGACAATTATCAATGCCACATCATCGCAATGCCACGCCATCGATCCGCCTTTACGAATAAAGCTGTCATCAAGAACGTAGAGCAAGACTGCATCTGAATAAGACAGCATACGCTAATAAGGCCATTTTTCCTTTTATGCCCTCCCAAGGTTTTCACCGTCTCAGTTCACGTCTGCTGCCTGATCTCCTTATTGGGAAATGACTAATGCTACCAAAATACATAAATTACTTAATTAAAATAAAACACACTAATTAAATCAAAAGCAGTTAAATTCATAAAAGTAAATGTGTAGAAACTTGGTGTAAAATGACGATTTTCTCCTTTATAAATATATACATTTTCTAACACTCAACAAAAGACGAAGCTCATAAAAGCACAACACGGTTATGGCGCTTTAGGACGCAAAATTAGCTCGGTCAAGAAGACATGCACGCTGATGTAAGCAGTACTCGCCTAAACCGCCCACGCCGAGAGGCATGGGCGTCGCGAAAGGCAACCGCCCCACTGAAAGGAGGCAAGCAATACCAACAAGGGGTAAGCAATAAGGTTTCGCCACTAAGGCATGCACCACGCCGCTGAGGGTCGGTCCTGTGCTTGTCTCAGGATTATTATCAGTATAAACCCTCAACATTTTAATCACATATTTTGACAATGCATTTTTTATAAAGTGCCATTTTATATCAGTATGCTTGGTTCTATCATGATGAGCTGGATTTCTATTCAAGTATATTGCACTTGAGTTATTATAGTGAACTTTAACAGTTTCCTAAGCTATCGTCAATTCTTCAATCATCCCTTTGAGCCAAAAAGCTTCTTTAATTGCCTTTGTAGCTGCTATATATTCAGCTTCTGTTGTTGACAAAACAACTATATATTGAAGACTTGCTTTCTAGTTGATAATGTAGCCATTCAGCATAAACATATATCCTGTTAAAGATTTTCTTTTGTTATGGTCCCCAGCAAAGTTTGAGTCCATATAACCCTACAAACCACCTCTTACCTCATCTAATCTCTATATAACAGTCTATATTTCTGAGTATCATTAAGAGACCTCAATATCCACTTAAATGCTTGCCAATGCTCCTTTCCAGGTGTTGTCATATATATGCATACAATGATTAAAGCATGAGAAATATCAAGTCTTGTTAGGACCATTGCATACATCAAACACCCCACAGCATTGACATAAGGATTGTCACATTTTCACCTCTTCATCTCTGCTTAGTACACCCAGCATTTGAGTTGGAAATGATGTCGCGTGTCAAGACAATCTTACAATTTGTCATACCAAAAGTGTTAATAGCCTTCTTTACTTTTTTTTTTATGAGAGAAATATGGTTCTTTCTTTTTTGTTTCTCCTTATTCACATCCCTAATATCTTCTTCGCATGTTCTAAGTCCTTCATCTCGAATTCTAAACTCAGTAGTAGCTTTAAGACTTCAATCTCATCTCTTTGTTTATAAGCAATTAATATATCATTTACACACATCAACAAGTATATGTAGAGATGTGTTTTAAGTAGCCTGTAATATACACATTCATAGACATGCGTTGAATCCATTCAAGCTGATTTAAGAACCCATCAAACCCGTAGATACCAATCGCCTGGGACTACTTCAAGCCATATAGTGATTTTTTCAATAAACACATAATCGCTTCGATCCACACACCCTCTACTGAGTCATCGAATCTCTTCTCAGTCTTCCATGCAAGAAAGCAATTTCGATATCAAGTTGATCAAGCTCAATGTCACGGATCCATTGCTTAATAACACTTTTATCATTATATAACTACAAGAGAAAATACTTCCTTGAAGTTAACTTCTTCTTTCGAGTACATTCCTTAGCTATTAATTTAGCGAATATCCTAGGTTTTGTAAGTTGTTTTCTTTATAATCCCAGATCCATTTACGTACCAATTAGTCTCTTGTTGTCAGGTTTCTTTAACAGATCCTAAGTGTTGTTCTTGTAAAGTGATGACATTTCTTCATCTATAGCCTGCTACAATTTAGTCTTAAAATGAAGTTTTGATTGCTTCTTTATAACTCTTCGTTCTTCTTCATCAATCTTATGTAATATGGCAAGCCAAGACATAAATGAGATTTGTGCATAGCTAAACCCACCATTGGGTCTTATCATTTTTCTTTCTCCTGCCTTTTAAGTGAAATAATAATCTTCTAACTGCGGGCTTAAAGGATGTCCAAAGGCTTTTATCAATACCATCATAACCACCTTCATCTGAATTTGGAGCTCCATTTGAAGGTTTTTTTGTATTGATTGCTCTACCTCAAACTGAACAATATCATAAGTTTTATTCTGAGGTCCAGTAGCTCTAATACGTTGATTCTTATTCAGCACTATTTCCTCATTAGCTTCACTATTCAATGTCTAACAATGCTTTCACTTGCACAGAATTCATTAAACATTTGATTGTATACTCAAGTCTATTGTCTGTTCTCAGATTTTTCAGCTTCTTCCCTGTTTGGTTTTCAACAAGTGCTTTCCTTTAAACTTCTCAAACACCTGATCTTTGCTTTTGAAAATATACACCCAAACCTTCCTTGAGAAATCATTAATGATAGACATGAAGAATTTATTTCTACCTAAAGAAGAAACCCAAGTTCCCTATAGATTCGAAAGGCACATAATCGGATGCCTTTGGTTTTGTGGAACAAATTCTAAAACTAGCCTTGTGGATTTCCTTGTAACACAATCCTCACCAAAGTCTAGTTCTCCACTCTTATCAGGTCCTAAAACACCTCGTTGTTCTAATTCTTTAAGACTTTTTAAGCTCATGTGTCCTAAGTTTAGATGCCAGAGTCTTGTACTATGTGTATTAGTCTAAGTGATATACTAGATTCACTTAATCACTACTTCATCATTTAAGATATATGTTGAGTGTTAGAAATGGCGTATATTTATAAAGCGAGAAACCATCATTTTACATTTCAAGTCTTACTAACAACTCTTACTTTTGTATTTAACCTTCTTGATGTAATTACGCGTGTTATTTTAATTATATTTTATGTATTTTAGTATTATAGTCATTTCACAATAAAGGAGAGATCGGACGGCAAAACGACATCACTTTTGAACCTCAGGACGGTCGAAAACCGTTAGAGGGTATAAAGGAAAATAGCACTATTCACATGTACTATTCACGCAGATCAGATAATGCTATCGCTTTCACGACATCGCTCACATAGACGGATCGACGATGTGGCATTGACCGATGATCGGAGGTGTCACCATCTCGGGGCTAAAATTTTATGTAATCGCTGATTGACGCGGCAAAGATATCGTTTTGACGGGATTAAAATCTCAAGCAGACGCATGTGACATCACACGTGATTATTTTCAACCAAACCGCTATCGTTTCATCCGGTCAAACCAAGTATCGCTCAAAGTCGGTCAAACCGCGTTTCATCCGCTGGTCAAACCGGATCATTGATCGATGACGTAACCCGAAAGGCCCAAACTGCTTTTAATCCACGGCCATGATTTACTCCACGATCTATAAAAAGTGGCCTCCCCAATTCTGACATCTCCGAATCCATTTTGGATCCATTTTCGTAATTTCTCCATCTTGTATTTTCTTCGATTTTAATAAATTCATTTTGCCTCTAGTTCAATTATGAGTGGCTAAATTTCACCTCTTTTCAAGTAAGTCCAACACGGTCACGCTTTATTTGCAAATTTATTTTCTTTCCCTAGTTTTAGGATGATTTGACTTATCGTCATTAAATAATACCGATCTTGTTCAGATACCTTTGCCATAATTCCGCCTTCTAGTATAAGTGTTATTATTATTCCTAAGTTCTTAAGACCATATCGATTAGAAGCGTATCATGAGGTGGATTTCCCTCATGACGAATTGGTATTATACGATATTTAACCCATGATGCTGATACTGGATCCGAATACCAAGTACGCCATTTAATGTAATTATCTTCAATTTATTCTCACGCATTTCAATTCCAATTTTAGAATTTATTCGCTTATTTTAATTTAAGTTTTACATATTCCAAACCATTTCACCATACCAACCACCCATTTTTACAAAATTAATTTACACATAATTAAAATCCACCTCCTCGTGGGATCGACACTCGCCACCATCGATCTATACTACAATAGATTCAGCTATGGTTCAACAAAATTTGCACAACAAGTTTTGCTGTCGAGGTAAGTAATTTTAATCAGAGAATTAATTTTTTATAATTTCTTTTATTTGTTTTCCTGTATTTTTTTTTTATTAAAAAAAAAAAAAGAAAAAGTGAATCCATTTAAAGGTTAGTATTTCTTTTCTTTTCTTCTTCTTTAAAATTTCGTAAATTTAATTTTTTTTATTTTCTTTGTAATTTTTTTTTTTGTTTATTTTATTAATTTATTTTTAGTTAATTTATTTCATTTATTTATTTTTATGTAGGTATTTAATAAAGTTAATGATCGTAATTTCTCCTCTTCTTTATTTTTATTTGTTTTGTTCTCATCTTTATTTTTTGTTTTGTTTGCATCTTTTTTTTTATTTTTTTTATTTTGCATGCATGGTCGTAGGTCATTATTACCTAATCTTGAACCTATATACCTTGAATTAGAAAAAACACTTCATTAATAATAAACACGTTAAAATAAAATGGATTTAACCACAAGTGGAGGCCATTTAAGGACTATTTTAGTCCCTTAAATTTAACATCATGCATAAGATATCCAAATGTACTGCTAGAGTTTCAATTAAAACCTAGTGTGCTAAATTGTCTCCCAATATCTACTGAAAACGAGGACTATATAATCATCTGAATGATTTTCATACCATTTGTCAAACTTTAAATATGAAAATTTTCGTATTTACGACGTTAAACTTAGATTATTCCCATTTTCTTTAAAGGATAGAGTTTCGCTCATGGTTAAATACTTTCGCTAATAGCATTGCATCACCGGAACAATGGTTACAAAATTTAAATAAATATTTCCCAAGATAAAACCAACGCTATTCGCAGTAAATCTCGTAGTTTACACAGAGAGGACGAGCAGTTTTTCAAACTTAGCATTCAACGGCTACTCTTGAAGTGTCCACATCATGGGTACGAAAAACGGCACCAATGCCAATACTTTTTGAGGGATTATTGCCGAATGTGCAAGAATGGCTAATGGCAACAAGTGAGGAGAGCCAATGTCAAAAGCGACGTAGATTTGGGAATTCTTTCAAATGCCGGATAATTCCCAACAACTAGAGATCACTCAGAATACTAAAGAATTAAAGGAGTAAAACGAGGCTCAAATCATGTCAACTTGGAATCAAAGAAGGATCAAGGTCTCTCTCGACAAATAAAGCATCAAGTTATCAATCGCTAAATCAATGTAACCACATGACCACGACTCATACTCATCAAGCCAATGCCATAGTGTAATGAGAAACCATCAAATTACAAACCCATACTCCAACACATATAATCCCCGGATGGAGAAAACCACCCCAATTTTTCATGGTCTCAAGGATTCCAACCAGAATGGACCAAATGCCTAGCCCACCAATGCAACAAATTCCTCAAAATCATCAAGCCTCTCAAACACCATTTAGACCATACAATCGTAACCGTAACTACTCTCAACCTGCATCTACGGAGGATTCATTCCAATCTCAAGAATGTTACTCACTCCACGATTTGAAACCGCACCATTGATGGACTACGAAATGAATCGAGAGGCTCAACTCACAAGCCCAATCTGGCCAAGCCTCGGTAAGATGGTGGACAACTTGCTTTTCGGGCCTGATTGGCAATGACTGCTGAGAAAGGAAAATTTCCAAGTCAACTGCCTAATCCTAAAGGCCGAGTACATGAAGTAAGTACCGCTTCACCACAACATGGAGAGGTCAAAGCAAAGAATGACTTGTAAAAGCAAAGAATGCCAAAGGACAAGAAAATCAAATTGTACCTGTGGAATGCTGAGACTCACCACCGAGGAGAAAGAAGAAACCAACCCACAGAATATGTTCCGGAAGCTCCATTTCCTCGAGGTTAAAAAAGGAAGGGAAAATCCACAGCAGATTCTCGAAATCTTCAAATGTGTTGTTAACATCCCTTTACTTGCTATTAAACAAGTTCCATCTTATGCCAAGTTTCTTAAAGACTTTGTACTAAAAAGAGAAATACGATGTTCGTAAAAAGAAGGCATTTTTAACAGAAACGTTAGTTCTATACTCCAACATAAAATTCCTTTAAATGCAAAAGACCTGTGCTCCCACTATCTCTGTAGTATAGGAACCACACAATTGAGAATGCCATTGGATTTAGAGCTAGTGTAAATTTGCCTTATTCAAGATTCGCGAAACTTGGATCGAGAATTACACCCAACTCCAGTGGTGTTAAGCATCGGGTCCACAAAATACCTCGGTATTGTGGAGGACGTGGCTTATCTGTGTAGACAAGTTTTATTTTCCTCGTTGATTTCATTGTAATCGACACTCAACCAATACAGATTCAAGGAAGCACATCCCCATTATTCTAGGCCGAATCTTTTCTAAATCAAGGATGCTCACATTCAATGCAGATCGAAATATGCGCTTGTCCTTCGCAACATGACTACGGAGCTAACATCTTTCAACATTGCCAAACAACCTCACTGCATGATGGAATTGTTGACGTGGATTTAATAAACAATAGTTGATAATACTTTTTTCAAACCTTAGCGATGATCCTTTACAAACATGTTTAACTCCACTTTTTGATTTTGATATTGACAGATTTGATGACGGTCAACGCCTCTTGACTCAAAGACCATCTATGGACACTAATAAATTCGGAAGTCAAGAGCTGAACAACTAGCACCATCAGGAAAAACTCATCCCATCATCGTAATCACCACAAACTCGAAGCTCAAACCATTACCCAACACATTGAATATGCTTTTTGGGAGAAGAAAGCACTCAAGAATCATCTCATCATCCCTAAACGACAACAAAAAGGTAAGTTGTTGGATGTTTTAAAAGAGCAAAGGAGCATTGGATGGACCATAAGACATAAGGTATAAACCTCGCAGATTGTACATTACATTCACCTGATGAAAATGCTAAATCTACTGGTGGAAATGCAACGTCGGTTAAATCCTACATGAAAGAAGTTGTTAGAACAAGTCCTTAAGTTTATTGGGGACGCAGTATCATTTACCCAATTTCGATAGTTCACGGGTCGGCCCTGCATAAGTTGTCCCAAAAAGTCGAGTCATGAGTTACCAATGAGTAATGAATTGATACCACTGTAACTATGGATGGCGTATGCATCGATTATAGAAAGTTGAATTTCGCTACACGAAAGACCATTTTCCTTTACCATTTATCGATCAAATGCTGATAGATGCTTAATTTTATTGCTTTCAGATGGCTACTCAGATATAATCGATTTGATAAAGCACCAAAAGATCAAGAGAAAACCACTTTCACTTGCCCTTTCGCACTTTTGCATATGAGAGAATGCCATTTGGATTATGTAATGCACCGCCACATTTCAACGATGCATGTTGAGCATTTTTTCCATACGGTTGAACGATTCCTCAAGTCTTTATGGATGATTTTTCTGTTTTGGTGACTCGCTTGATCAATGTTTACATCATCTAACACTAGCTTGGCAGAGATGTATCGAAAGAACTTAATCTTAAATCGGGAGAAGTGCCATTTTACGGTAAAACAAGGTATTGTTTCGGCCACATCATTTCGAAGCAAAGGTATCGAGGTTGACAAAGCCAAGCGTGATCTCATTTCTAATCTTCCTCCACCCAAAACAAATGAGAAGTAAGATCTTTCCTCACATGTTTTTTATAGACGCTTTTAAAGATTTTAAAAGTTTCAGACCCTTATGCAATTTACTTGTTAAGGATGTACTTTTATCTTTAATGATTCATGTCTTGGCTTTGAAAAATTAAAGCTTGTTGACATCATCACCCATCATTCGTGCCCCAACCGGAGCTTACCATTTGAGCTCATGTGCGATGATCCGACATGCGAAGAGAGTAGACAAAGAGTCGATCGAATTCCTCCATGTTATTTACTATGCTAGTATGACATTGAATGATGCACGCTGAACTATTCAACTCGAAAAAGAAATGCTAGCAAAGAGTGGTTTTGCATTGAAAAATTTTGATCTTATCTCATCGGTTGTAAATAATTATATTCACGTATCACGCCGCTTCTTAAATATCTTCTCACAAAGAAAGATGCAAAAGCTATCTAATTCGCTTGGTGTTACTTTTGCGAATTTGACTTGGAATTCAAAGATAAGAAAGTGCACGTAAAATGTCGTGGACCACCTCTCCCGCTCCATTTTGACACAATTACAGAGCCATTACCATTAAATTTAGTCATTTCCCCAGATGAACAATTGAACGTGGAAGTATTACCTGGTATGCGTCGATATAGTTAATTATCTTGTTACGTAATTTCCGCAGCATTGGACCAAGCAAGACAAGACTAAATTCTTGCGTAAATAAAGAATTTCTTTTGATGACCCGTATTTGTTCAAGTATTGTGCACTAAATTGTTAGACGATGTCCCGTAAAGTGAAATTCATATCCTTTCTTTCCGCCATGAACAAGCTTCAGGAGGCCATTTCATAAGAAAACAATACTAAAGTTTTACAATGTGGTTTCTATTGGCCAACTATATTTTGAGACGCTTTACACTTTCTTCTTCATGATAGTGTCAACGAACGAGCATTACACGGAACACGATGCCATTAAATCCAATTTTAAATGGTTGAGATTTTTACGACGGGGTATCAATTTCCGGACCCCTTTCCCCTTCTTTTGGCCATCAATACATATTAGCGTTATTGTATCGAAATGGGTAGAAGCAATTCCATGTAGACCAATGATCACAAAGTGGTGATAGATTTTTGAAAAGCAACATTTGTTTCACGCTTTGGATTCCCGAGCGATAATCAACGCGGTGCCCACTTTGTAACAAAGATTCAAAGCTCTTTTGACAAAGTATTCAATCACACACAAAGTGGCTAATTCAGATCATCCGTAAAACCAAGGCCAAGTTGAGATCTCCAATCGAGAAATAAAGCACATATATTAGAAAAGACGGTGAGGCCACAGAAAAAGATTGGTCATTAAGACTTGACGATGCATTACGGGCATAGAACTGCTTTCAAGACCCCGACGATGTCACCCTACGTGCTAGTGTATGGAAAAGCCACACTACCTGTGAACTAGAGCATCGTATATTGGGCCATCAAGAAATTCAATTTTGACATGCAAAGAAGCCACCGTAAAGAAGATTACAGCTAATGTAACTCAAGAAATTCGCAATGATGCATAAAAATGCCAAGATTTATAAGCAACGAATGAAAGTCTTCCATGATAAGCAAATTATGAGAAAATCGCTCACCTGTGTCAGTCGAAAGTGCTTTTTATTCAATTCTCGCTTGCACCTATTCCTGTAAGCTCGCTCGTTGGTCCGCCCATTTATCAGATATAATTGCTTTTCCAATACGCAATTGAAATTAAGGACCCAAAGAACGGTCACGCTTAAAGTTAATGGTCAAAAGATTAAAGCCATATCTAGAATACCAACCACATGGAGAAGACAATCAAATAAATTCGACCCACCGATTTGAATCGATTTGTTTTTTTTCTTTTCATTAATTTGATTTTTCTTCTTTCTTTTTATTATTCTTTGCTAATTGAAATTATTTTGCATAAGTGTGTTTGTTTAACTATTAAGTTTTCTTATCATTTTTAATCATGAGTACCTTTTACTTAGACCGCTCCTCCAACATTCTTAAACCACTTCAACGTGTCAAAACTCATCTCAAAAGGCAGTATTCAATTTTGTAAAACACATCGATTTGGGCTCTACAACCACCGAAAGTTAAGTAGCCTATGCCGAGGGTTTAGAAGCCAACTCGTAGACATTGAGAGAAGTGTTTACTTACATCCATTGGAGCTCGAGGTAAATTCAATAAGAGGACGATTTTAATTTTCAGGTGTTTTAATTTGTTTTTCGCTTGTGTGCTTTAGTCTTACTCCCTTGAAGTGGCGGATAATCTGGTGATTCGTGACAATCAAGCCTAAGCATTTCGCTTCCACAATAACTGACATTCTGAGGCGAAAGTATGGACAGAAACGAGATTCTAGCGAAGCTTCACAAGCGATTCCCTTCACTTCCTCAGAATGCCCTCCTTACGATCTATAAAGCTCGGTCCGAACGCATGCGATTACTCATGAAGAATAACATACCTGCTGACATCCGTTGGTTAATCGAGGCTAAAGTACGATCGGCAGGTGAGTTACCTCCAAAATTTATTGCATTCATGCCTGGTTGTGGTAAAGGAAATTACGCAAGAAAACGACGAGCTCGAAGAATTTCTGTTGCTTGTCATAAGTGAACGAACATAGAAACCCATGTTCTTTAGAATGATCCGATAATGGAAGATAAGATTCAATTCATTGTGGATGGCTTGAATAAGCGAGTCATTGGATGATATCCTTTCGTCTCTTAAATGCATCCTGCGGATATGTGCGAGCGATTTCTCCATGCCATTATTCCGTAGAGCATGCACGATATAGTCTCGGAATCGACTATAAATCGCTTTGCCGCTTTATAAGAAAGCCCATCCCGACCCATGTAGGCGTCAAGCCGCTTCGACGAAACCGTGAGGAAGATGTGAGCCACAGTCACAACTACGTGTAAATATCCTTTTACTTTACTGTTATTTTATTTCATTTCACTGTTGTTTTATTGTTTGCATTATTGTCTTTAATAATTTTGTTACTGTTTGCTTTTTCCTTTTTACTGTTTCCTTTTTGACTCGCGAGCCACGTGCTTTACGCTGCTATTCGACATCGATGTTACCTCATTCACCGTGATCCACTGTCACCAAGATTCTTAAATGCGATTTATCTTTTATCAAGACTCACAAATTGTTTTTGAGAAGCATCACAATGGCGCTTACTCCTAGACAATTCAAGAACATTTGTAAAAGCTCGGATTTACCTATGGCAAACATAAAGAGTTCGCAGACTATAGATCTTGGTCAAGCATAGAATGAAAATTACACTTGGTGTATGGAGGAGGTAACCGAGGGTTATCAAAACGGTCTCGTAAGCGCTTTTATCGAGAGAAGTCAAGTGGTGCATCATCCCAAGAGTCCTAAAACCATTGGGCAGTGTCTGACTCATCAACCCAGAAGAGTTAGTCGCCTGTACGCAAGAAAGAATAATCGAAATGTAATCATGCCGATGCTTTTATTTTCCTTCCAGAGATCTTGCAACACTGAGGCGACACTAGCATCTTGGCCCATCTACACATTCACCGAAACCCATCGGTTTGTTAAATGTCAATAACTTTACGATGGCTTTATCGCATTTCTAACCATGCAATAAAAAAACTATTTCATTCCTTCTAATGTGAAAAAACTTTTATTTGTGCTCACACCGCTAACGTAGCCTTGATATGTTACAAGCTTATAAACCGGAGCTGCACTGACCTTGTGTCGAGCCCAAATAACGATGGTAACAAGTAGCAGAAGTACAAAATTAGATTTAACTCCTCCAAATATTTTCTTCGTGGTTGCACCACCCATGTGATGTCTTCTAAACTCTACTTTTTTCCTTTAAAAACATTGAGGACAATGTTTCGCTTCCGTGAGGGGAATAATCGACAATTGTAGAATTTTGGTTAAGTTTTTACTAATTTTTGTTGCAGGTAAACTAACTGTTGCTAACTTTTGTGTTGAAGATGGTGAATATGAAAAGTGACTCTAAACGCATCTTCATCGTTTAAAAAAAATAAAAAAAAAAAAACTAAAAAAAAAAAAAAATTTAGACATTTTCTTTTCTTTATTATGTTTACGTTTATTTTCTTCTTTTAATTCTCCCTCTATAAATATACATTTTCCAACTTTTGAGTCGAAGATGGCTGAATATGGAGTGTAGTTCCTCTGAAACGCATCTTCTTTAAAAAAAAAAATCATTTTCGCTTTTCTATCATTTTACGGTAACTTTTCTAATTAGTTTTTATGCATCATTTTCACATTTCGCATGCATATTTTCCTTTCATGTTTAGAATAGTTGGGGTAGAATGTTGTAAAAAAAAAAAAAATTGTGTTATTTGTTTTAACATCGATGACATGATTAATTTTAAATTTTAGTATTTGTATCTTTTTGGTCTTAAATGATGTTACTGCTTCACTTTACGTTTGATGTCGGAGAAAAATATTGCTTGAAAGAACGAACACGCTATAAATAAATGCCAAGTGAGTTGTTGACCGATTATTGTCTTGGAGAGTAACCCTTTTGCCCATTCTCTATACATCTTAGCATTTTATTATTTTATACACGATCTCTAGATTTCTTTTGAGTTAACCCTTTAAAAAAAATGGTAAAATTAAAAAAAAAATGTGTGTTGATACATTGGGAGGCCCATCTAAGTAGATATGATGATTATTTAGAGCCTAAAAGACGATGGAAAGGCCATCTTGATCCGGCTTCGGAGCCTTTTCTAGCCATCCCTTTTATTAAATATCCATAGTTACCCTTTTTTGAGCCTTTAAAAAAAAAAAGAACAAAACCTTTTCTTTCAACTTATCATCTGACCCAATTCGATTTCGAGTACCCAATGTCTTTTAAGTTATCACCTATTTATGTTTGAGAAAATGTAAATAATTATTGTTCAAAGTTATGCCAAATAAAAGCAAAAAAAAAAACAAAAAAGTTGTTGTTTCAAAAGAATAAAATAACAATAATAGTGAAATCCACCTTACAACTTCCAAAAAAAAAAAAAAATTCTGCATTTTTCTCAAACATATACTTTGTTTTCCTTATTTTCCTTTCATTGTTAATATCCAGCCCACGTTACGCCCTAATAAAAGTTCTTCGATTTTTGCGAACTATAAAGTAAAGGCTAGTTATATTAAAAAAGATAGTGATGCATAATAATAAAAAAAAAAGATAAATAAAGTTTGACTAACATTTTATTTGACTTGAGATCGATTATTTCTAAGTCGAGCATATTTATTTCATCTCATGAGAGCGATATCATTTCTTTATTATTTTCTCTCAATTACCATTCATCGGGAGTGACTATGTTTATTGGTTTAATTTCTTTGTGAGAGTGTACTACTTCCAAAGAGATTTTTGGGGTTTGACATGTCATTCTTGAAAGTATATAACAAAGTTTCACAATTCAGATGGGGTGTTATATTTCTTTAGACTGGAGATAATGCTTATACTTTTATTTGATTGCTATCATTAATCTGATTGAATAAATACGAGTTTTTCAAAAAAAAAAAAAAAAAAAAATCATTTTGAAATTGAATTTTGTTTTCGCTTTATTTGCTAGGGACTAGCAATAAGCTGGTTGGGGGGTGTGTTGAGTGTTAGAAAATGCATATTCATAAAGGAGAAAATCGTCATTTTACACTACAAATTTTACTAACACCTTTACTTTTATGAATTTAACCTTCTTTTGATTTAATTCCGTGTGTTTTATTTTAATTAAGTATTTTATGTATTTTAGGGGCATTATAGTCATTTCACAATAAAGGAGAGATCAGGACGGCAAAACCACATCACTTTTGAACTCGTGATCGAAACCCAGAGGAGCATAAAAGGAAAATGGTACTATTCACATGTATGATTATTCACGTTTCATTATTCAATGTTTCACATAGACGGATCGATGACGTGGCATTGACCGATGATGCCAGCATTGACTAATGAGGTCACGATCCCGCTGTTGGGCTAAAATTCTATGTCATGGTGACGGCGAAGATATCAAATTAAAAATCTCGCAGACGCATGCGATTATTTTCAACCAAACCGCTACATCGTTCATCCGGTCAAACCACATCGTTCAAAGTCGGGTCAAACCGTGTTACTGTTCATCCACGTGGTCAAACCGCGATCGTCGATCAATGACGTCGAACTCGAAAGGCCCAAACTGTTTTTAATCCGATGGCCATGATTTACTCCATGTATCTATAAAAAGGGGGCTCCCCCCCCTAATTTGATATCTCTGAATCCATTTTTGGGATCCATTTTCTGTAATTCCTTCTCCATCTTGTATTTTCTACGTATTTTAATAAATTCTCATTTTGCCCCTAGTTCAATTATGAGTGGCTAATTTTCTTTTCAAGCTGAAGTCTCAACATGTGTCCGGGCTTAATTTGGTAAATTTATTTTCTTCCCTCTAGTTTTTGTGGATGTTTTGATAAATAATACTAATCTTGTTCAGATACCGGTTACACATTTCTCTAAGATAAGGTTATTATTATTCGCACGATGTTCCCCAAGACCATATTGATTAGATGGTTCATGCTGGATTTCCTCATGATTTAATTGGTATTAATACGGATTATTTAGCCCATGATGCATGTTGATACGGATCCGGATACCCAAGTACGTCAATTTAATCGATTTTCTCTACAATTTATTCTCGTCATTTCAATTCCAATTTAAGGATAATTTAAATCACTTCCACCACAATTCCAACCACCCATTTACAGAATTAATTCCATATATAATTAAAAATTCACCTCCTCGTGGGATCGACACTCGTCACCATTGATCTACACTACAATAGATTCGTGCGCTTGCGAGTTCATTAAAATTTGCACAACACTAACTACAGCGAATGAGGGTACAGTCACTCACCTCGAGCAGAATGGAGATGGTAATTTCTTATACTATTTTGTAGCACTCGGATCTTCCATCAAGGGGTTTATGCAGTACATTCGGCCTGTCATTGCTGTAGATGGTACTCATCTGAAGGGACTATATCGTGGAAGCATGTTCGTGGCAACATGTCTTGATGGTAACAATCAATTGTATCCGTTAGCCATTGGGATCATGGATTCAGAAAACAATGATGCTTGGGAATGGTTTATGATGAAGTTACATGGAGTGATTGGTGATAGACCTGAGTTGGTAATTATCTCTTATCGATGCACTGCCATAAGGAGAGCTGTTCTTAAAGTATTTCACAATGCAACTCATGGCGTTTGTTTTTACCACGTCAAAGGTAACATTAAGTCACAATTTAGAATGTCCAAAGCTCTTTGGGATGAATTTGAGCCTGCCTTTATTAATGCAGCAAAAGCATATGGCCACGAGGAATTTAAGAGACAACTTGAGGGGTTGTGAATGATCCACTCGGGTGCGGTTGATTACCTAGAAAATAATGTCGGTACGTGTAATTGGGCAAGGTCTCAGTTTGAAGGTAGGAGGTACAACATTCTTACCACCAACATCGCAGAGAGTGTTAATGCTTTCATGAGGGAACCTCGAAAATTTCCTGTTACTCATCTTGTTGATCACTTTAGGAAAACATTGCAGCATTGGTTTTATGATAGAAAAATTCAATGACTACTAAAAAACATGGGCGATGAAGAATAGTCACTGAGAGGAGAACTATAGCTGAAAGAATGATAGTTCGGTCGGTGTCTCCGCATCGCTTTCAAGTTATAGGCGGTGCTGGAAGGGTCAAGTTGACTTGCAAAGAGAACTTACCGCAGAGTGTTTCAAATTGATCACCAGTGTGTTCGATGCAATCGTGTCTAACACACCGGTGGATTTTATTAACCTTGCTCGGACTTTTTACACTACGTAATCAAGCGATGACTTATGCACAACCAGGAGCCAGTGATTGATGGGAAGTTTTATGAAATTCAGGAGATGCAAGTATACCCACCAGTTGAGGCACCACCACCTGGCCGTCGTAAAGAGCTCAAAATACCCTCGGCTAGCGAGGACGTTGACCGGCGGACTGTAAGATGCGGCCGGTGTCATGAACTAGGCCATAATCGTAAGCGATGTAAGAATCTTATTGCGTCGACTCGAAGTTAGTTGTATTTTGTGTGTTATTCGTTGGTTAAAACTATTATTGTTTTTGTGTTTCGTTGGTTACGATGTATTATTGTTTTTGTGTATTGTAAACTTATATTTCATAAAACTTTATTTTATTTTAAAGTTCAAAATGTGAGTCATTAAAATTATATAAACTTAAGTGCGCAAATTAAAAAAAAAATCAAATTTCAACATTAAAATTACTACATAGGTCTACAATATAATATCGTCATTAAATATATCAACCGCAATCTTCTTTCTAAAGTACTCGACATGACTAGCGTTAAATTTCAATCTAAGCCCGAACATTAAATACATCGTAACCATCAATACGAAAACACCACAATCGCCAGTTCCGGGCTCTTGTTGCGGCGCGCTCTTAACTGCGATAACTTTCCACGGGTCTTCACTTCGCAACTCAGGTCGGATATTGTAGAAGCCAACATATTCCAACCATCGAGGGAATATAACTTCAAGTGGCTTGAATTTCAACTTGTACCTTTTGTCGTCGCGAAATGTGAGTAATGAGTCATAAATTTAGACTTTATTTTTTCGAAAGTCAACTCGTGCTAGTACCCAATGCGCAAAGTTAATGAGGGATGAGTAATCGCATATAAAATTGAAAAACATGTTCATATATGCAATTGAAATACAATGTTAAAAAGCAACATAACTCGAATATTTTCATTATAGAGCATGTGAAATGTAATAAAATACATACCATATCGACATCCGTATTGATTTTGACATTGTGTCACAAAGATAACTATTCAATGCGTCGAATACCATCAATCGATCAGACAATTCCGTATTCCATAACTGATTCAAGAACACCTAGTACATAGATAACCAAGAAATGCATAAGTTAATAAAACTTAAAGGCAATAATTAAAAAAAAATAAATAGTATTTATAAGTTTTGTTATTACTCCAAAAAAATGTGTCAAGATGTGACACGTTAGTAAGGCATTTGGATACATCGTTGTTTCTCGCTAATGGGAGATACTCGTGGAATACGCTTTGAGAAATGTAAATATTACGATTTAAAAAAAAATTTATACACAATCCACAACAAGATACACCACGAGGAAAATATAAATACCTCATCGCCTAGCCATCCCATCAAGTCGCCCCCAAAATTATTTTGAAAGAATGATCATGGTCCGGACTCTCCGGACTCGCTATCACCAACCATCGATCAAACTCAAAGAAATTAGAGTCCTCCAATCCTCTCGGTGGATTTACATCCACACTCATGTCAATCGATGCTCCATGATTTGGGGTCGAGGTAAAGGCCGACGTTTCTCGCCGGAGGAATCATGTATTATAAACATACGACGGTATGTACGCGCGAACTTACTAACGCCTTTGAGGCACTCTGTGAACACCTCGCACGCCTCCCCACTAACATCCCCGTAGAAACTATACAATGACGTAGACAAATTTTCATTACTACGCCAAGATACACTCCATAGTCATCCAAGGCCTGTACATTCGCCAAAAAGAACATATTAAATAACTATCAAATTAAAAGTTAAACTAACATAATTATTAAATTTAAACTAGCTTACCGCACACGAAATGCAAAGGGGAGAATCCTTATTTGGACGCTTTAGAAATGTGTCGATGAAGCCAACAACGCTTTAAAATCTTTTAATTCGACTTTATTTCATACACGCTTACGATCATCTTATCCAAAATGCCGACGTAATCATTAAACTGCTTTGTCCTCGACTATTACAAAAGAAAAAAATAAAACTTTAGAATAACAATAAAAAAAATAATAATTTATAAAGGAAAAATATCGCATATTATTTATAACCTCAGAATCCCGTGCGTCATCAAAGTTGTCTGTTTGCTGCTGGTGGTCATCAACAGCCACCTCATCCTCAAAAGTGTCATGACCCACCTCATCCTCAAAAGTGTCATGACGTTGCTCTGGTATTGGGTTTGGTATGTCGTCATGATCGTCATGCTTGTCTGATTGCTCAAACCATTTACATCGTTGATTGAGGGTTGGTGCTGTATAAAGTATCATTTAAAATTAGTAAATGAAAAGTCAAAAATTTCGATTAACAAATTTTTAGTACTTAGAGTATACCGACCTTATGAACCCAGTCTGGAATGCTTGGCAAGTAATCCTTCACAGAGAGCCAATATTTTCTGCTACTCTCCTTTGAATTTGGCTCAAGAGTTTGTAAAGCGTCCCCGTGCCATAAATTCAATTATAAATTTTAAGTGAGTATACATAACTTAAATTTAGTAAAGTTAAAAATAATAAGTAATACATATTACTTACAAGACGAGATTCGTCGTTGAAGAACGAATAAACCTCCGCAAAGTTGATTCTCGAAGACGCCATGGGCTTCCATTGCAGAATACGGGGAATCTTATTCTTCGTTTTGACGACCCATGTTGATGGCAACCCTCCGATTGCTTCGTAAATCCAAGCCTACAACAACCAAGGTGAAAAATCAAATAAAACAACTATAAAATATTTAATACTATAAAACTTATTAATAAACAAAAAAAAAGCACCTGAACCCCAGACGTAAAGCCGTAAAGATTGTATTTTTCAATATTATGATATGGATTTTTCAACCGAGTCTTCTTAAATTTCTCGTCTTTCTCGAACAGTGCATTGTCAAGACTCTTGTAAATCATTTCCCACGACAATAGACCCCATTGTCACGGGACGAGAGGTTCTGAGCCCGTGCGGCACTCCCGCATCCCATACTACGAGAGTAAGCCTAGTGGAAGTGGCACAATGTCCACTGGTTTTGCCCTGCCTTGGGCTCGTCAGGAGAACGGCTTCAGTTCCCAACCAGTGTGCGTCAGGATTTTCTTAGACCCCTTTTCAACGTTAAGTCCTCGACTAGCAACAAGCTCCCCAAACTCAACCGGGTCGGCCTGCCTGAACTCCAAAGAGTCTAGGGTCATTGCATTCCCCATACGCACGCCCCTGAAGCACGTCTCCAACAATCAGCACAACCATCATCAACACTAGCGTACAAGCGTATATCTTGGGTGCCACGATTGCGGTCCGTGACATTCTCCCACCGCCATGACCATGCACGTCCTCGTGCATGAGGAGTACGCCTCATAAATGTGCACTTCCGCGCGAAACGTGAAGATCGGCTTGCCAATCTCACCCATGAACTCCTTGCCTACTCGTCCTCGATCCGGGGAGAGGACCCGCGTGCAGACACTGTCCAACTTAGTGCGAACGCTTGGGGGTGTGAGAACTTTCGTCCGCTTATGTCGACCCTTGCGCCCAAAAGGGTGGGGACCTGCGTGGTGCGGCATTGGAGCGCTTGGCGAGCTCGCAACGAGTGCTTCGAGAGATGACAAGCGCGGCTCTGATACCATTTGTCACGGGACGAGAGGTTCTGAGCCCGTGCGGCACTCCCGCATCCCATACTACGAGAGTAAGCCTAGTGGAAGTGGCACAATGTCGACTGGTTTCGCCCTGCCTTGGGCTCGTCAGGAGAACGGTTTCAGTTCCCAACCAGTGTGCGTCAGGATTTTCCTAGACCCCTCTTCAACGTTAAGTCCTCGACTAGCAACAAGCTCCCCAAACTCAACCGGGTCGGCCTGCCTGAACTCCAAAGAGTCTAGGGTCATTGCATTCCCCACACGCACGCCCCTGAAGCACGTCTCCAACAATCAGCACAACCATCATCGACATTAGCATACAAGCGTATATCTTGGGTGCCACGATTGCGGTCCGTGACACCATGGACGCTTTCGGAAGTACTGTATATCATCAACTTGGTCAAGCCAATCGAAATTAATTTGACAGTGATTTTTTCTTGCATTTAGTACTCTGTCCGCAAAATAAAACAACGCAATCTTTAATGCATCTATATCGTCCATTTCCTCGAATTTCAACTCCTTAAATACTGCATCGAATTGCTTCACATTAATCTTACGATGCACACCACCAAAATACGTATTCCGTAGCCTCTGCTCCATTTCATCATTTTTTTTATTGGTATCAACACCAAATGAAAGTCCAGTAACCAAGCACCATTCGACAATTGACAAGCGAATCAAATGCTTACCAATTTGAAACCATAACTGATCCTCACAGCTATCTTCTTCATGGGCCACATGTCGCAGTAAAAGATTGTGCAAAATTACCCCACTAAATGGAAAACTTCGAGACTCCAAGAAATGCCCAAATATATCCTTTTTGAACATACTCAACTGCCGCTTTGTTAATTTTTCCTCGATGGCTTTGACGACCGAAGATAACATACACATGCTCGAAATTCGACCAGGAAAGTAATCGGCATAACAAAAATACATCTTACCTACTTCAATATCCGGTGATTTTGATTTCGCCATGTATCTGTAATATTTATAAAATTATTACATAAAAAAAAAATTGACTCGTTAAAAAAAAAACTCTAATTTTTGCCTGTCGCACCAAAAAACTGGTGCGACAGCGTGCCGCGCATGGGCGCGCGCGCGCGCCCTGCCCCCCTCCCTCCCCACCCCCAAAATTAAGCGCAATCACTCCAAAATCGAAAACAATACTCCCAAACACCACCAACCACCACAAACATCATCACCACCACTATTATTCTCAAGCTATAACTATTATTATTCTAAAATCTCATTTTAAATTAATGAAAATAAGAAAAATGACTAACCTAGGTTTTGTTGAAGGTTGTAGATCGTAGATCGGATGCCGGTGAGAGATGGAGCCGCCGCCGATGAGGGTTGATGTCGCCGCCGATGATGGGAGTTGGATCGGTTTGGGAGAGATGAGTGAAAGGGAGTGTTGGGGGAGAGATGAGGGAGGGGTATTTTGGTCTCAAATGTTGTTTTATGGCTAATGTTGATAGAAATATTTTTGGGGGGTTAAGATGAAAAAAAGCAAAAAATTTTTGGTTATTACTGTAAATTTCTCAAAATGAATGAAGCCAATATTTGCAACACTATTCAGATTTACTTTAAAATTGGAAATAATATAGATAGGTACAGACTACAGTTACTACACACTCCGTATCTTTTATGCTGGATGTTTGTTAATTATTTGAAATCTATGTATCTTTTAGTATGTTTAGATTTTATTAGAAATTGGAGCCTTAATGTGTCCACAGGACTACAGCTGCATATATATATATAGGTAGCCGACGTGCCAAGGGCCGGTGATTGGGAAGATTATAATAATAAATCAATACAAATATTGCCAACGAATTTTTGCGTGCCAACAATAACAGTTGAGTACGTAGCTTTGGGCTCCAAGGCATCATCTGTCGGCAATCATTAATAAAAGACGAACTTTAGCAATAGAGTTCCCTTTTTTCGGACTTGACTAGCTTACAGATTCTGTAAGCTACAGACTGCAGCATCAGCCGTTGGATGTGGAGTGAGAAACTAAACAATAGAAGATCGGTCCATAGACAGGTCCTTTTTTCTTTTAAAATATTGTTTTTCTTTGGAAAATGTGGCAAAAGCAGCAAAATGTGGATTCTAAAACATTAGTTTATGGGTGGATCACATCCATGCCACATACTTTATTAATTTCGGTCTTGACGTTTGAACTTTTGTATGGTAAACGCTGAAAGATGTTTGAACTTTTTTAAAATATAGGATTAAATGACTTTTTTTATTTATTCCATGTATAATGGGTGCTACCTGTTCGAAACAAAAGTAGTTGAAGCCGAAGGCGAAACGGGGCACTCTAAGCCTAAGACAATGGGGTTGACACTTAATTTAAAATTTAATGCTCTAAAAGAGCATTTGCCTATATACTAATTAAAGATTTTTGAAATTAATTGCCTATTTATATAACTTGTATTGACTCTACAATTGATTGCAGCCAAGTTCCCGAATCTCCCTAAGCCAAAGATTTGCCCCGAGTCGGCCCGATAATTCAGAAAGTTCTTCAAATCTTGCAGTTGTTCCTTACAATTCAAATACCCCAGCGGTGGGAAGGGTGAGTTTGACCAAATTTCGATCAATTAATTTTGAATAATCACGCGATTATTTAATTTGGTGCATAACATTTTTATAAATTTGGATATAGTGCCGAGGAGCTGTGTTGATTTTTATATATTATGGGGCTGAATTTCTTGTTGATCTATCTATAGTATGATAACGAATTTCTTCATGTTAAAATTATTTATTGGTTGCTAGGGTCCATGGCAAGCGACATTAATACCTTTGGAAGTTGGATTTCCATGAGTATTATTGGAAAAGTAAAGAAAAATATGAGAAAAATGTTATATATTTACTAGTAGGAATGTGTTGTGATATTTTTTAAAATATAGGATTAAATGATTTTTTTTTATTTCGTGTATAATGGGTGCTATCTGTTCGAAACAAAAGTAATTGAAGCCGAAGGCGAAACGGAGCCCTCTAAGCCCAAGAAAAGGGGGTTGACACTTAATTCAAAATTTAATGCTCTAAAAGAACATTTCCCTATATACTAATTGAAGATTTTTGAAATTAATTGCTTATTTATATGACTTGTATTGACTCTGCAATTGATTGCAGCCAAGTTCCGGAATCTCCCTAAGCCAAAGATTTACCTGAATCATAATTCGTGAAGTCCTTCAAATCTTGCGCTTGTTCCTCACAATTCAAATACCCTGTGGGGAAGGTGAGTTTGACCAAACTTTGATTAATTAATTTTCAATAATCACGTGATTATTTAATTTGGTGCATAACATTTTTATAAATTTGGATATAGTGCCGAGGAGCTGTGTTGATTTTTATATATTATGGGACTGAATTTCTTGTTGATCTATCTATAGTATTATAGTGAATTTCTTCATGCTAAAATTATTTATTGGTTGCTAGGGTCCATGGCAAGCGACATTAATACCGTTGGAAGTTGGATTTCCATGAGTATTATTGGAAAAGTAAAGAAAAATATGAGAAAAATGTTATATATTTACTAGTAGGAATGTATTGTGATATTTTTTAAAATATAGGATTAAATGATTTTTTTTTATTTCATGTATAATGGGTGCTATCTGTTCGAAACAAAAGTAGTTGAAGCCGAAGGCGAAACGGAGCCCTCTAAGCCCAAGAAAAAGGGGTTGACACTTAATTCAAAATTTAATGCTCTAAAAGAACATTTCCCTATATACTAATTAAAGATTTTTGAAATTAAATGCTTATTTATATGACTTGTATTGACTCTGCAATTGATTGCAGCCAAGTTCCGGAATCTCCCTAAGCCAAAGATTTGCCCTGGATCGGCCCGATAATTCAGAAAGTCCTTCAAATCTTGCAGTTGTTCCTCACAATTCAAATACCCCAGCGGTGGGAAGGGTGAGTTTGACCAAACTTTGATTAATTAATTTTGAATAATCACGTGATTATTTAATTTGGTGCATAACATTTTTATAAATTTGGATATAGTGCCGAGGAGCTGTGTTGATTTTTATATATTATGGGACTGAATTTCTTGTTGATCTATCTATAGTATGATAGTGAATTTCTTCATGTTAAAATTATTTATTGGTTGCTAGGGTCCATGGCAAGCGACATAAATACCTTTGGAAGTTGGATTTCCATGAGTATTATTGGAAAAGTAAAGAAAAATATGAGAAAAATGTTATATATTTACTAGTAGGAATGTGTTGTGATATTTTTTAAAATATAGGATTAAATGATTTTTTTTTTATTTCGTGTATAATGGGTGCTATCTGTTCGAAACAAAAGTAGTTGAAGCCGAAGGCGAAACGGAGCCCTCTAAGCCCAAGAAAAGGGGGTTGACACTTAATTCAAAATTTAATGCTCTAAAAGAACATTTCCTATATACTAATTAAGATTTTGAAATTAATTGCTTATTTATATGACTTGTATTGACTCGCAATTGATTGACCAAGTTCGGAATCTCCCTAAGCCAAAGATTTACCTGAATAGATAATTCGAAAGTCCTTCAAATCTTGATTGTTCCTCAAATTCAAATACCCGGTGGGAAGGGTGAGTTTGACCAAACTTTGATTAATTAATTTTGAATAATCACGTGATTATTTAATTTGGTGCATAACATTTTTATAAATTTGGATTTAGTGCCGAGGAGCTGTGTTGATTTTTATATATTATGGGACTGAATTTCTTGTTGATCTATCTATAGTATGATAGTGAATTTCTTCATGTTAAAATTATTTATTTAGTTGCTAGGGTCCATGGTGACATTAATACCTTTGGAAGTTGGATTTCCATGAGTATTATTGGAAAAGTAAAGAAAAATATGAGAAAAATGTTATATATTTACTAGTAGGAATGTGTTGTGATATTTTTTAAAATATAGGATTAAATGATTTTTTATTTATTTATTTCGTGTATAATGGGTGCTATCTGTTCGAAACAAAAGTAGTTGAAGCCGAAGGCGAAACAGAGCCCTCTAAGCCCAAGAAAAGGGGGTTGACACTTAATTCAAAATTTAATGCTCTAAAAGAACATTTGCCTATATACTAATTAAAGATTTTTGAAATTAATTGCTTAATTATATGACTTTTATTGACTCTGCAATTGATTGCAGCCAAGTTCCGGAATCTCCCTAAGCCAAAGATTTGCCTTGAATCGGCCCGATAATTCAGAAAGTCCTTCAAATCTTGCAGTTGTTCCTTACAATTCAAATACCCCAGCGGTGGGAAGGGTGAGTTTGACCAAACTTTGATTAATTAATTTTCAATAATCACGTGATTATTTAATTTGGTGCATAACATTTTTATAAATTTGGATTTAGTGCCGAGGAGCTGTGTTGATTTTTATATATTATGGGACTGAATTTCTTGTTGATCTATCTATAGTATGATAGTGAATTTCTTCATGTTAAAATTATTTATTGGTTGCTAGGGTCCATGGCAAGCGACATTAATACCTTTGGAAGTTGGATTTCCATGAGTATTATTGGAAAAGTAAAGAAAAATATGAGAAAAATGTTATATATTTACTAGTAGGAATGTGTTGTGATATTTTTTAAAATATAGGATTAAATGATTTTTTTTTATTTATTTTGTATAATGGGTGCTATCTCGTTCAAACAAAAGTAGTTGAAGCCGGAGCCCTCTAAGCCAAGAAAAGGGGGTTGACACTTAATTCAAAATTTAATGCTCTAAAAGAACATTTGCCTATATACTAATTAAAGATTTTTGAAATTAATTGCTTATTTATATGACTTGTATTGACTCTGCAATTGATTGCAGCCAAGTTCCGGAATCTCCCTAAGCCAAAGATTTGCCCTGAATCGGCCCGATAATTCAGAAAGTCCTTCAAATCTTGCAGTTGTTCCTCACAATTCAAATACCCCAGCGGTGGGAAGGGTGAGTTTGACCAAACTTTGATTAATTAATTTTGAATAATCACGTGATTATTTAATTTGGTGCATAACATTTTTATAAATTTGGATATAGTGCCGAGGAGCTGTGTTGATTTTTATATATTATGGGACTGAATTTCTTGTTGATCTATCTATAGTATGATAGTGAATTTCTTCATGTTAAAATTATTTATTGGTTGCTAGGGTCCATGGCAAGCGACATTAATACCTTTGGAAGTTGGATTTCCATGAGTATTATTGGAAAAGTAAAGAAAAATATGAGAAAAATGTTATATATTTACTAGTAGGAATGTGTTGTGATATTTTTTAAAATATAGGATTAAATGATTTTTTATTTATTTATTTCGTGTATAATGGGTGCTATCTGTTCGAAACAAAAGTAGTTGAAGCCGAAGGCGAAACGGAGCCCTCTAAGCCCAAGAAAAGGGGGTTGACACTTAATTCAAAATTTAATGCTCTAAAAGAACATTTGCCTATATACTAATTAAAGATTTTTGAAATTAATTGCTTATTTATATGACTTGTATTGACTCTGCAATTGATTGCAGCCAAGTTCCGGAATCTCCCTAAGCCAAAGATTTGCCCTGAATCGGCCCGATAATTCAGAAAGTCCTTCAAATCTTGCAGTTGTTCCTCACAATTCAAATACCCCAGCGGTGGGAAGGGTGAGTTTGACCAAACTTTGATTAATTAATTTTGAATAATCACGTGATTATTTAATTTGGTGCATAACATTTTTATAAATCTGGATATAGTGCTGAGGAGCTATGTTGATTTTTATATATTCTGAGAGTGAATTTCTTGTTGATCTATCTATCGTCTGATAATGAATTTCTTCATGTTAAAATTATTTATTGATTTCTAGAATCCATGGCTAGCGGCATTTGGACTTTTGGAAGCTGGACTTCAGTTGGCAAGTATTATTGCCGGTTGTTCTATTATGTGAGGTTTTTGCGCACTTCAAATATATTCACAGAAGGAGACTGCAGTAGTCCATCCTAGCTATCTGAAGATGAAGAATATATAAGCTGTGTGTTTTAGTTTAACTTTTGTCTCTATTTTTATTTTTGGTACTCCATTTTTGGTATGAAGGGCTGCGTGAATTCACTTTCATATTTCATTAAAATTTAAGATGAAACTCATTGGTATATTTATAAAAGACTATTTGCTTCAATAGTTAATTATTAGTTATTATATATATATATATTTTAACCAGAAGCTAGCTAGCTCTCAGGAATTAATCAAACTTAGGTTTACCGTAATTAATTTGCATTGCAAAATGGTATAAGTGTCTGAAGAAAATTAATTTATAATTTCCATCTGATTAGCGGCGGAGGGTGCTTAAGACTAGAAGTGGCCAAGGTACCTGTAAGCTTTAAAAAACTTTCGAAATTTCTAAAGGAAATATATAAAAATACTGATTTGGCCCCTACACAATTAATTTGTAAACTTTATATATAGGATGAAAATGTAACTTGATATTTTGTGAAATAGTGCCAAAGTTGTGTAATTGTTTGATATTTATCTATTTATTTATTTATTTTTTAACGGATTTGATCTTTATTTTGGTATTTTCTTTTTCATCCTAATAAAATAGCAAATAGCCTTTTAAAATTTTGATGAATTCAAGACTTGTCTCTTTGATCTTTATTTTGTTAATTACTTTTTTATTTTATTCTTTATTTGTAACAATAGCCTCAATTATTAATCAAAATCCCTAAATTAAAATTACTACAATTACAAGAAAAAATTCTAAATTTTCAGGGATTACTCCATAGCTATAGATGAAAAAACCATCTAAAATCGACCCCCTATTAATACTTGCTTGAATTTAGCTCCCTCGATATTTACTCTGAGCTCTACCCCTACAACTAATAACAAACCTATATGGTAATTAATTAATTTCCATCATTTTCATCCAGTTGCCTTTTTATTTCTATGCTCTAAAACAAAAACAAAAATGTTGTAATATTAAATTAATTATTCAAATAAAAATAGAAAGGAGAATGAATAGCTAGTTAGAGACCAAATTAATTAAATAAACAAAGTCAAACTGTCGTTGTTTGTATGTTCTTGATCAAAAGATGAAATTTGATGAAAAGCATTTTATTAAGGACATTATCGCCAATAATCAACGTCTGAATTATCTAAAGCGATGGGCCAAGGAGAGAATCTTGGGTCGTTTAACAAACTGAAAAAATGCAATAAGGCCGTATTGGCTCAAGAATCACTTGCAAGCCTCTTGAGTCTTTCTCTAAATCTTACTCATTGTTGTCACCTAGCTTAATATTTACCGTAAGGTCTTCTTCTAGAACAATTCTCTTGCTTCAATATAGAGATTGATAGAACCGTAACAACCATACTGTTAAAATCAATGCTCAAATCAAGATTATATTTTACCCCTTCCTTTTCAATTTCAGACGTCTTTAATTACTTCGTCATCGACATTTGAAATCTCATGTTGTCATTGACATGTCCAATTACCTTTTTAGAGACATTTCTGGCCATGTTCTCATGCAATTTTTCTAGTTGCATTGTCAATGAATTTCTTCGCAAGCTTATCCAAACGCTTTTCAAATTCTTCGCAACGTTGAAATTCAACTTCTGTTGCTAAAGAGGCGGCATACACTAAGGTGTAGTTGGAGTGCGAAGGCATTCGATCTCTTATATGTGTTAGCACTAACATCCTCCACAAATTTCAAAGCTAAAACTTTTCGGTCTCATCAAAGTTTTCAGGCTCATCTTCATAGTCATGGACAGATCCCTTAATGTGACGCGTCAAATAATAATTTAGAAGAATGAATGTCACTGTCAATCTTAATAATCACTTCATATGATTCCATATTAAAATTTCTCCTTTGATTATTAATGATATAATATGTGGACACCCTATTTTGCTATTAAACCACATAGTTCAATAGTTAATTAAAATAACTATGTTAAATTACATGGTTTAATAATGGAAAAAATGAAGGCACTCTCGTTAGTAAAGGACTATATGTATATATATGTATGTATACGTATGTATGTGTGTGTATATATATACTCATTTGCCCTTTTTTTCATGCAGAATGGCAAAATCCAGATTTGAATTTAGGGTTGCCGGTTTCGGACCGGAATGATAATTTAGGGTGCGTTTGGTATTGTTTTTTAATTGGTGTTTTTATGTTTGTTTTAGAGAAGGAAAATGATGTTTTTGATGTCATATTTTTTAAATTGAAAATACGTTTGGTAATTTATTTTCAAATAGTATATGAAAATGAAAAATAGTAAAAATGTGTTTGGTTTTTTGTCTAAAAATAAGAAAATCAGTAAAAATTTGTTTGATATAATATTTTATAAAACACATTTTTCAACTATTACTTATTCAATAATACTATTTTTTAATTGGTGTATTATTATTATTATTATTATTATTATTAATTTAATAAAATAAAATGCAAATGAACCTAACTACAACTTTTTTTTTCCTTTCTGAAGTAGTTTATTTGTGGGCAATTCGAATTTACAATCCAAAAAATACTATAAAAATGTCAATATAGATTATTTTTGCATCCACATATAACTAATTATTTGCATGTCTATAGCAATAACCACTAGTTGAACACAGATGGTTCCTGTAAAAATACAGGAGAAGCTGGAGCGGGTGGGGTAATTCGCGATTCTTTTGGCAATTGGATCTTAGGTTTTAGTATGAATATTGGGGAAAGCTCAGTGATTATGGCTGAACTTTGGGGCCTGTATCAAGGATTATCCCTCGCCTGGAATGTTGACATCAGACACCTCTTGGTGGAAGTAGATAGCCTCTGTGTAACTTAGATGATCTCTCAGCGGGTGGTCGTGCCTAATGTTTTCTATGCTTTAGTGGTGGCAGTTCGTGATTTTTTAAGCAGGAATTGACAGATTTCTATCTCTCATATTTATCGTGAAGCGAACTCGGCTACAGATTTCATGGCCAATATAGCTCACTTAGTACTGCATGGTTTACATTTATTCTCTAACCCCGCCTGTGGGTATTTATTCTATTATTTCACAAGATATGTTTGGGGTTTGTCAACACCGTCTTGTTCCTGCCTAGCTCGTCTTGATGAGCCCCTTTTAATCACAAAAAAAAAAATAGCGAAACTTCCTCGCTGGTCACCCAACAAAAAGAAACTTCAATGCCTAAACCAAGTACTCACTAGAGTATCACTGATACGACAAAAATTAATGAAGCCAATATTTGCAACACTACTCATATTTACTTTTAAATTGGAAATAATATAGTTAGGCATAGACTACCGTTACTACACACTCCGTATCTTTTATGCTAGATGTTTGTTAATTATTTGAAATCTATGTATATTAGTATGTTTAGATTTTATTAGAAATTGGAGCCTTAATGGGTCCACTGGACTACAGCTGTATGTATATATATATAGGTAGCCGACGTGCCAAGTGCCGGTGATGGGAAGATTATAATAATAAATCAATACAAATATTGCCAACGAATTTTTGCGTGCCAACAATAACAGTTGAGTATATAGCTTTTGGCTCCAAGGCATCATCTGTCGGCAAATCATTAATAAAAGACGAACTTTAACAATAGAGTTTGCCTTTTTCTTTTAAAATATTGTTTTTATTTGGAAAATGTGGATTCTAAAACATTAGTTTTTGGGCGACTCATATCCATGCCGCATACTTTATTAATTTCGGTCTTGACGTTTGAACTTCTGTATGGTAAACGCCAAAAAATGTTTAAACTTGACGTTTGAGCTTTTGTTGAACGTTTGAACCTTTTAGTAAAAAAAAAAATTAGTGTTCAAGTTTGAAACGCTAAAAAATGCATGTATGTTAGTTCAAACCCGCGTAGACCCCATAATGTTCATCTTTAATTACTTAGTCAGTCTTTATATTTTTAAAGACTGACTAACGGTCCTTGTCAATGTCATACACTTGTTTCCATTAAAATTCATTTTGAACAAAACTCAAATTGAATTTTTAACCCCTTACCTTTCTGAAGATTCCAACTTGAGTCGCGAACCAAAATAAAATTATTTAAAAGATGCTTGATTACGGTTTTGGAGACGCATTAAAATTTAGTTGGATAATTTTTCACTTATCATATATTAGAATGTTTTTTTAGAGTTATAAATTATATAAGACGAAATTATTAGTTTACCCTGGATAAATTAAAACATACATGTATGAAAGTAAAAACACAAATATTTTGAGTAATATTTTTTAAAAATAAAGATATTAACTATGTAATTAATTCAAACTACAGGTATTACAAGAACATTTAACTTAACATATCCATAATTTTACATTTTTTAAAATCTTTTAAACAGTCATTGATACCTTGTAGCGATAACAACTTATATACTATAAGTATAATATGCACCGTAGCCTATAACAAAAAATCTTTGTTATAATGTTACAAAACCCGTTAACACCAACAAATGTGAAGACTCTCCAGTTTCTCCTCTTTGCTTCTTGAAACCTTTAAAATTTGACTATCATTTCCCTTTGGTGTGTACAATGCCAAAAATGCTAATTTAATTGATTGATTAAAAATGAAAGTTGAATTCTCTCGGGCCATCTTCTATTTATGTCACAAATATATCGTCATCATATAGTTCACCACTTCTTAATCCACGATTAATTACTATTAATTAAGGAAACAGCAATATGTTTATCATAATCTTCTATGCGGACTCGCTACCAAATACATGACTATTAGCGTATTTTCAAAAATTAATTAAAAGAATTTAATTACAGTATTCTGGGGTCAAGAAGATTTATTTTAATCATGCAGACATGAAAGTTGGAGAAATATAAATGGAAAATTATTACACTCCCCTGTTGTTTGTTAAAGTTAATCATTTTTTCCTCTTGTTTTAAAATTCATCAAAATTTTCCTATAATTAGAAAAAAATAACTTTCAACTTTTTGTATTTCACTAATTTACCCTTAAAATCCGACGTATTATTACTTTTTATTAATTTCCGCAATTAATTATCCATTAAAAAATTAATCATAAGTCTGAAGTTAAGAGAAACTGTTAATAACTGAGGTTTTTTTTTTTATAAGTTTTTAAATATGAAAGAGAAGAGGTTAATTTACTGAAACATGAAGGGGGCGGGGGGGCGGGTGAGGAGGTTTTAATCATTTTTCCTAAGACGATCTCAATTATAAAAAGGTCTTCACTCCTCACAAACTCTGGCAAATTAAGCAAAAAAAAGAAACAGCAATGGAGGCGTTGAGCAAGGTTGCTTTAGCGTATTATAATTCTGGAACCGATGAAGAAAGACGTTTATTCAACCTCTTTTTCCTATCAATGGATCAAGATGGAAACCGTAGGGTGAGTTACAGGGAGTTTTCAAATTTCATGTCGCTGGAAGCACATGATGATAACATGCGTACTCGTGACTTCTTCAATCAACTAGACATCGATAGAAGTGGAGGTTTAGATTTTAAGGAAGTGTTGACTCTCTACTATATACTGAAAAGTGGAAGGCCAATTTGCGGCCAGTGCAAAATCTTCATAACCAATGAGTATTTCACTTGCATGAGCTGCTTTGAACCCCAGACAGCTGCCTACAGTATCTGCCTGGAATGTTTCTGCGATAAAGGGCGTCACGATCACAATCATGGCCGTTCGCATTTTGTTGATAATTTTTCGTTGCTTGAGTCTTTGCGGAAGAAACCTTTACCCAATCAGCAGGTATTTATTATTATTATATTATTATGAGTAAATATTTGTTTTGTTTCTATATTTTGATATTAGGTGTCTATTTAGTTTCTATATTTTAAAAAAAATCTTAAAATACCCTTACTATTGTACCCTTATTTTTTCCTTGTTTTTATGATAACATCCATGCAACAATATTCTTGGTGATGCTAATGAAAAGAAAAAAAATGTTAATTTATTAAATTAACATTAAAAATAAAATAAAGATTAACATTACAAGTAAAATAATTTTGTTATTATTATTTTTCTTTTAGGATTAATTAGGTAACATAATTTTTTTACAATTATTAACAAGATAACAAGATATTAGATGTAGCTTTAAGTTTGTAATTTATCTATTTATAAATATTTATTAGAAAGATTATTGCAAGTGTATGAAAAATATCAATTTCTTTAGACAGATAATTATTGGTAATTTGCTAAATAACTTTTTTATAGATAACTTAATTAATATTTTTATATTGTTGCAAGAGTATTATTAGAAAAATAAAGAAAAATATGAGAAAAATATTATATATTTAATAGTATTAGTATCTTTTGGTATTTTTTAAAATATAGAATTGAATGTCTTTTTTTAATCTCGTATAATGGGTGCCATCTATTCGAAGCAAACGTAGTTGAAGCCGAAGGCAAAACAAAGCCCTCTAAGCCCAAGACAAGGGGGTTGACACTTAATTCAAAATATAACGCACTAAAAAAGCATTCACCTATATACTAATTGAAGATTTTAATTTTTGAAATTAATTGCCTATTTTATAAAACTTGTTTTGACTCTGCAATTGATTGCAGTCAATGTTCAGAAGCATCAGCATGAATCAGCGCAGTCGTTCAGAAAGTTCTTCACATGTTGCAATTGCTCGTAACAATGCAAATATCCCTGCGGAGGGAATGGTGAGTTTGACCAAACTTTGGTTAATTAAAGATTTTAATTTTTGAAATCAATTGCCTATTTATAAAACTTGTATTGTCTCTGCAATTGATTGCAGTCAATATTCAGAAGCATCAGCACCCAAGGAATTGCCACGAGTCAGCCCGATCATTCAGGAAGTCCTTCAATATTCAGAAGCATCAGGACCCAAGGAATTGCCACGAGTCAGCCCGATCATTCAGGAAGTCCTTCAATATTCAGAAGCATCAGGACCCAAGGAACTGCCACGAGTCAGCCCGAACATTCAGAAAGGCCTTCAATATTCAGAAGCATCAGGACCCCCACGAGTCGGCCCGATCATTCAGAAAGTCCTTCAAATCTTGCAGTTATTCCTTACAATTCAAACACCCCAGCGGTGGGAAGGGTGAATTTGACCAAACTTTGATTAATTAATTTTGAATAATCACTCGATTATTTAATTTGGTGCATAGCATTTTTATAAATTTGGATATAGTACTGAGGAGCCGTGTTGATTTTTATATATTGTGGGAGTGAATTTCTTGTTGATCTATCTAAAGTCTGATAGTGAATTTCTTCATGTTAAAATTATTTATTGATTTCTAGTTTCCATGGCAAGCCGCACTTCCCATTGCAAATATTATTGCCGCTTGTTCAATTATGTGAGTCTTGCACACTTCAAATATATTCACAGAAGGAGGCTGCAGTTGTACATCCTAGCTATCCTGAAGATGAAGAATATATCAGCTGTGTGCAATGTTTAGATTTCTTGATGTATGTTTTCAAGTTAATTTGGCTTTAGCGTGCGGGTAAGTTTTTTTTATTACACAAGATTATTGCTGAATAGCACAACTCATATTATATGAATTACAATTGATATTTACAAATCAGATTATTACTGGGACTAGTTTACATCAATTTTTATTAAGTCTGCCCAGATTTTTATCCTCTCTAATATTCAAGGGAAGTTTACTCCATTCATATTTCAAAAGAAAAAAGATTGTCTTCACTCAAATTGAGGAAGAAAATTAAACCTCCACAATGCAATGTGGGGGTTCGAACCCATGACTTGACGTACGTGCGACTATTTTTTAGTTTAACTTTTGTCTCTATTTTTATTTTTGGTACTCCGTTTTGGGTATCAAGGGCTGCATGAATTTACTTTCATATTTCAATAAAATTTAAGATTAAACTGATTTGTATATTTATAAAAGACAATTTGCTTCAATAGTTAATATATATATATATATATATATATATATATATATATATATATATATATATATATCCATCTGATTAGGAGCAGAGGGTGCTTAAGACTAGCAGTGACAAGGCACCTGCAAGCTTTAAAAAAATTTTGAAATTTTTAAAGGAAATATAAAAAAATACTGATTTGGCCCCTACACAATTAATTTGTAAACTTTATATATATGATGAAAATGGAGCTTTATATTTTGTGAAACAAAGTCGAAGTTGCCTAATTGTTTGATATTTATCTATTATTTATTTTTTTTAAAGGGTTTGATCTTTATTTTGGTATTTCCTTTTTCATCCTAATAAAATAGCAAATAGCTTTTCAAAATTTTGATGAAGTTAAGACCTATCTCTTTGATCTTTATTTTGTTAATTACTTTTTTATTTTATTTTTTATTTGTAACACTAGCCTCCATTCTTAATCAAAATCTCCAAATTAAAAATACTACAGTTACAAGCAAAATTTATAAATTTTCAGGATTACACCATAGCTATAGATGAAAAAACCATCTAAAATCCACCCTCTATTGCTACTTGTTTGAATTTAGCTCCCTCGACATTTATTCTGAGCTCTACCCCTACAACTAATAACAAACCTATATGGTAATTAATTAATTTCTATCATTTTCATCGAGATGCCTTTTTATTTCTATGCTCTAAACCAAAAAATGCTGCAATATTAAATCAATTATTCAAATAAAAATAGAAAGGAGAATGAATAACTAGTTAGAGACCAAATTAATTAAATAAACAAAGTCAAACTGTAGCTGTTTGTATGTTCTTGATCAAAAGATGAAATTTGATGAAAAGCATTTTATTAAGGACATTATCGCCAATAATCAATGTCTGAATTATCAAAAGCGATGGGCAAGGAGATAATCTTGGGTCGTTTAACAAACTGAAAAAAAATGCAATAAGGCCGTATTGGACTCAATAATCACTTGGAGGCCTCTTGAGTCTTTCTCTAAATCTTGCTCAATGTTGTCACCTAACTTAATATTTACCGTAAGGTCTTCTTCTAGAATAGGTCTCTAGCTTCAATATAGAGATTGATAGAACCGTAACAACCATACTGTTAAAATCAATGCTCAAATCAAGATTGGACTTTACCCCTTCCTTTGCAATTTCAGATGTCTCTCTAATTACTTCCTCATCGACATTTGAAATCTCATGTTGTCATGGACATGTCCAGTTACCTTCTTGGAGACATTTCTGGCCATGTTCTCATGCAATTTTGTAGTTGCATTGTCAATGAATTTCTTCACAAGGTTATCCAAATGCTTTTTAAATTCTTCCCAAAGTTGACATTCAACTTCTGTTGCTAAAGAGGCGGCATACACTAAGGTATAGTTGGAGTGCGAAGGCATTCGATCTCTTATATGTGTTAGCACTAACATCATCTACAAATTTCAAAGCTAAAACTTTTCGGTCTCATCAAAGTTTTCAGACTCATCTATATAGTCATGGACAGATCCCTTAATGTGACGCATCAAGCAATAATTTAGAAGAATGAATCTCACTGTCAGTCTTAATAATCACTTCATATGATTCCATATTAAATTTTTTTCTTTGATTATTAATGATATAAGATGCAGACACCCTATTTGGTAGACATACTATAAAACGCCATGTAGTTCAATAGTTAATCAAAATAATTGTATTAAATTGCATGATTAATAACGTGATAGATGAAAAAAAATGAGGGCGCTCACATTAATAAAAGACTATATACAGTTATGTATACATATATATCTGTATATATATTATCATTCTCAAGTGTGGGCACGCTCTCTTTTTTTTATGTAGATAAGGATGGCAAAATTCGAATCCGAGTTTAGGCTTTTCGGTTCTGGACTTGAATGATAATTTAGCATATCGAATCTGGATATAAACCCCATTTTTAGGCTCCTGATCCGGTATGGGCTCAACCCGAAAAAATTTGAATTTCTGGATTCCGGGTTCCAAACGCGGATAGATGTACTAAATGCCCAAAATTAAAAAACAAATCAAGCATTCGGCTTTTGTGCTGTTTGGCAATTGCAGAAGGAGATAGAATAAAGTCACGGATCTCTTGAAATAGATGAGGAAGATGGGGAATCGCATAAACTGGAAATAAAACCCAATGATTTTGACAACCAAAATCTCAATATAAACGATTTTTTTTCTTTTTTAGTACTCAAAATCTGGAAATATAACTACATAAACATCAAATAACACCAAAATCCACAACACAATAAATTTCATTTTAGAAACTATACCAACAAAGACTATCATAGAACTCCATCCCCGAAAGTTGGATTCGACACCACAAAAGAATGAATTGCTCACTTCTTCTTGGCAGCATCTAAGGCCTTGGTCTTCTTTACACCACTGATCTTCTTAACCATGTTCTTCGTTTCCTTCAATTGCTTCCTTAACTTCTCTGCCTTGGTATCAAGTCCATTTTTGAAACTTGCACAGAAGTGTGGCCACGGCAGTGATGTTATGTTGCTAATGATTGATGGGTGATGATCAATTGGGCGACAACAATGATGTTGAATTCATTTGTTGAAATTTAGGCAATGAATAGGATTAGAAACTGCGGCTGTGAGATGTATGGTTTGTTTTGTTTTTCTCATTTTTGCTTTTATACTCATTAATAATAATTAACAATAATTAATTAAATAATATTTAAAAATAAATTAATTAAACATTAAATTAAAATAATATGGGTCTGGGTTCCTGATATCCAGATTTACCTAAAATTGGACCCGGACTTGGATTCGACTGGGTTCATAAAATGACATTCCAATACCAAGTATATTTTGCTACGGTATAGGTTGAACCTGACCTGGATTTTCCAGGTTCATCCAAATATGGGTTATTCTACTATCCCCACATGCAGACATGCTGTTAAGTCTTGCAATTTAATAAAGTTACTTTTGAATGTGCTTTAAGGTTGTGCAGTTTAATAACGTTACACTTTCACTCTATTAAACTTCGTGGTTTAAAAGCGTAACCACATGAAAAAGGTGAGGCCCCGTACTAGAGAAGGACTTGTTTGTGTGATTGGCGTGCGTGCCGCATTGTTGTTGAAATACTTGGAAACTCCTCGGTCGGACACAAAATATATATCTATATATATATTTGCATGGACCAACAGCCCAAGTTCCCATCAGAACCAAATACATATTATAGTCGAAATAAGTACACCTGAGTTGACGAAGCAATCGACGACCTTACTTTGTGCATGAAAACTTTTTAGAAACAATATACAAAGTAGAAATTTCATTCTTATTCAAAGTTCAAATGCCCAATTTATAAGAGAATGCACATAGATTACATAAAAGGAAAATAATCATTCACTATAAATTGAGGATTTCTTCTATATTTTGATACCATATTGGCCGTGATACTTGGCATCTGTACATGTCACAATGGCAATAACAGTTGCCATATTTATATGCATGATATTACCTTGGTTTTGATTTATAATGGGGTTGACTGAGAAAGATATTTAGGATCTTAGTGATCTTTATCAGTGCATACTTGTAGTTTATTTTGCATGTATTTATGTACAATTTCTTTAGTACATACTTGTACTATTAAACTACAGTCTATTGTTATATAGACCCACATTTTTCTGTAAACAATCCATGATAGTATTAAAAAAATTTCCTTTGTTAGTTAAAAGTAGGGGTGGCAATATGGGTTAGGAATCGTTTATTCGATTCGATTCGATGAGAATTAAATGGGTTTAGGTTTGAAAAAATTGATTCGTTAAATAAATGGGTGAATTTGATTCGATTCGCTAACTAGATTTGAAGATATGGATTCATTTATTCGTTTAGGATTCGTTTAATAAAATGGTCATAAACGAATCGAATACAAGTTGATTCGTTTAAAATTTGTTTAATTAAATTATTTTTTTGTCCTTCAATTTATTTGAAATTTTTTTAAAATTTGAAGGTTGATATTGTAATTTAGATGACTGTGTATTTAATCTTAGAATGTGGTTTGTATTATTTGTATTTGTTGTAGGAAATTAAATTTGTGGCTTTTTATATTTTATTTTGCTTAATTTTGTTCATTAATTATTTTTTTCTAAATGAATTGTAAACAATCCTGATTTGATTCGATTCATTATGGAATAGTAATAGGATAAACAAATAAACGAATCCGAATTTGATTCGATTCGTTTATTAGTTCCATTAAATGAATTAAACGAATCAAACCGAATATTCGTTTAATAAACAAATCGAATTCAAATCCTAGATTTCAATTCGTTTAATAAACAAATCGAATCCGAATCAGTAGAGTTTTAACCCAATTCATTTACGATTCGATTCGAATTCGATTCGTTTATTTGTTTCGCCACTTCTAGTTAAAGGGAAAGAAAAGTAAGGGTGTTATTATAAAATGAATGAAAAATAAAGGGTAGGGATGTAATATACTTAATAGCAGTGATATCTTGAACTGACCGCTATCAACTAACTTTTATTCTCAGCTAAAGTAGCAGTTGAACTAGCGAAGCACGGGTTCATCCAGGCTGCTGTGCTGTTACATCCCTCTTTCGTAACTGTAGATGATATCGAGGGTATGGATTCATAGATTTTCCGCTTGTCAGTGTGTGTTTTTAGGCAAGGAATAGCTTATAGATGAATGTGTACCCAATAATTTACATGTGAGTCCTTATAATAGTTCCGGTCATTGCACGCAGATGGGAAAGTCTTTTAGTTTGTTTCTTTATCTTTTGTTGGACTATTCAATTGGTCTTTATTGTTGCATTTGGTGTAACAAACCATATTCGTTGGTATTACTTTCAGCGGTTGAGGTTCCCACTGCAGTACTGGGAGCTGAGTTTGATCAGATTTCTCCCCCAGCTCTCTTGAAGCAATTTGAAGAGGTCTTAACTGATAAATCTAAGGTATGCATGTGTGTGCGTGTATTCAGTGATTTTTAATAATATGTATGATGTGACCATTTCAATTAAAGCAATATATCGGTCAAGTTCATTTATCTGGACCTGTTCTGATCTGTGCATTCGTAACGACACTTAACAGGTTCACATTGAAGTTTCATTTCTGCCTCAAGTTATCTGGACCTGTAGTTAAAAGCAGTTTCGATGACTCTTTTACTTGTGATACTTGTTAGCAGGTTGATGGGTATGTGAAAATATTTCCGAAAGTTTCTCACGGATGGACAGTGAGATGCAATGTAGAAGACAAATCTGCTGTGAAGTGTGCAGAGGAAGCTCATCAAAATATGCTGGAATGGTTTGCCAAGTACGTCAAGCGAGGGACCTCATGGAATGGATTATTGTACTGGTCCATGTGTGTAAACCTTGGAACTCTAGTTGATAGTTATTGTATCTGATGAATGATTGTATAAGTATGTCAACATTTAGTGTTCATGTAATTAAAATTGAATAAAACACATATGATATGATGAATGAAAAGTTGGCACCGTATGTGGTCAGGCTTTTGCTGAAGGTTCTTTGAAAAAAGAAACAATATTTTATTCAATTGTTTAAAAGTTCATTTTGTTTAACTTGTTTTAATATATTTCTTGAAAATAAATGTAGTGCTACTTTAATCAATTTTGCTTTAAGTGTTAACAATTTTGACTATACCAGAGATAGCATATGTTGTTAATAAGCTTAGTAAATCTCTTACGTGTCCTTACAAGTTGTATTGGTAGGCTTGCAAACAGTTTTCCAGATATCTCAAAGGTATACTTAGTTATGGTCTTACTTTTTTCTATAGTCAAATAGAAGTTATAGCCTATATGAATGCTGATTGGGCATGTGACCTTGATGATCGACGTTCTGGTGATGGTTATTTTGTGTACTTAGGCGAAAACCTAGTATCATGGTCTTCTAAAAAGTAATTTGTTGTTGCTATATCAAGTTGTGAATCTGAATATCAAGCCTTAGCAAGTGTGACAACAGAGTTAATTTGGCTGACATCTTTGCTTACAGAATTGCATATGAAACTAATTCATATGCCAGTTATTTGGTGTGATAATGCAGGTGCAACAACTTTGGCTTCTAATTTAGTTAATCATGGCAGGACAAAGCACATTGAAATTGGCCTACACTTTGTATGAGAAAATTTTGAATAAAGATATTGAGATTTGTTATATATGCGCTGAGGATCAAACTGTAGATATATTTAGTAAGCTGTTAACCTTTAGTCAATTACACTTTCTAACCTCCAAGCTAAATGTGCAAAGCAGACGTTTAGGCTTCAGGGGGTGCTAGAAAGCCATACAAGTTCAGGGCCTAGTAAGCAATTTAAGTTAGCTTGAGTTAGCAGATTGTAAGTTTAATTGTTGTGATAAAAATGCACTGTTTATTTTCTTTTAAACTTGTGTTCTTGTAACTTCTATTGTAAGTTGTATATTTATCCTCTTTATAAAGTGTCTGTAATCAGATACGCAAATAATTTCACATCAGTTTATGATTTCCACTATAATTTCCACCGGAAGGTCTGGCATCTTATTACTTCGTTTTCCCATCGATTGAACAAACAATTGAAAATTAATGAACTCTGTCTGGAACTAAAACAAAGGCTGACAAAATAACTGAATCCTGATTAGGGTTATAACTATTATACATAGTGCTCTGTGGGCAAGCAATTAAATTGCGATTAAGAATAGCCTTAAGCCTTTTTTCTTTTCGTTAACTTTCTATTGCAACTTAGGAGTTTAGAGGTTCTCATGTGTCCATCATCACTCCATGTGAATCGTTTAAAAAAGTAAATAAATACATAAATTGACTGTTTTCTTGACATGGACCAAACAGAACCGTTACCGTCCAAATATTCTGGGTAATATATGCCGATGAGCCTTATAATGATTCTCATCCACAAGTCCTCCTATTTGTACTTTTCTTACTTTTTATGAGATGCGAAGTACTTTTCTTACTTTATTGCACTAGATGACTCATTGCACCGGATTATTCGTAATACCTCTAGTAATTGTTCTGGAGATAGCTCACTAGAAGTCGATATATTTCTAGGTCCCTCTAGCGAATCCCAAGTTAAGACATATATATATATATATATAATATAATATTTTGCGGACAGGAGTTTAAGGTTAAACAGAACAAACAAGATGTCAGGTCCTCAGTGTTGTGCGAATCCACCAACGTTCAACCCAACCACTGGAGGAGGCCACGTTGAGAACCTTGGTGGACTTAACACCTATGTCAATGGCTCCCCTCACTCAAAACTTGCTGTTCTTCTTGTCTCCGACGTTTACGGTACTTAACCCATCTCATTACATCTCCTCGTTTTTTTCTTTTTTTACATCAAAGTATAATCTGGGTTGTTTCTGTTCGAGCAATATATTAACGTTTGGGTTGCTCTTGTTTGAGTATTTTGCTTGAGTTTTGTGATTGTTTTTTATATGGGTTTGCTTTGTGGTATTGAAATGGTTAATGGGTAATCTTCAGCTCTTTATTTTGTTTTTTTTTCACTTCAATTTATCATCTACCTGGGTTGTGTTTTTAATTTTTCCCCCTTTTTTTCTGTGTTTGTCTTTTTATGAAAATTTTATTGATACCTTAAGTAGATGTAGATTGCACATCACGTGTTTGATTTCCTATTGATCATACACCCATGTTGTTCAACTTTTTTTTTTCTGTTTACTGCGATTTTTATTTTTCTACTTTTCTTTTGCCTCGTCCTGCAGGATATGAAGCTCCAAACTTGAGGTATGGCTTGCTATAACAACTTATTGATGCGTTTTTAAAAATTCTGTTTGATATATGATTCTGTTTTTTTTTTTTTCTTTTTTGTTGTCTTTCCTATTAATTTCCTTTTGTGCTAACACCTTTAATGGATTGAGAAAAATTCATGCGGTTTGGACCTCAACTCAATCGTGAAAGAAAATTTATTTGTCTAGTCAGTGTAATGATTCTGAAATTATTAATCCAGTGAAGCATATTTGAAGATGCTAGTAGAGGATTTACTGATGGTTTTGACAATGACTTGGGCTAGCAGTGTTGTGATTTGGCATCTACGTATATAAGATATATGTGATTATTTGCTGATTTGCTATTATACTGTTACCCTGTGCTTTTTTGGGAGCTAACATTAGATGCTTTAAATTTAAGGAAGCTTGCGGACAAGATTGCTGCAGCTGGATTCTATGTGGCGGTTCCTGACTTCCTTCACGGAGATCCTTTTGTGCCTAATGCTGGAAGAACACTACAAGATTGGATTAAAGATCATGGAACGGTTGGTTCTGTACTTGTGATACTCTACAAAACTTATTTGACCATTTAATTTTGTTGCATGGGGCCGTTTTGATTTCATTGATTTCATCACTCTTAGGGCTGTTATATATTTTCATATTTGAGCTGTCTTGATTGGTGAGTGGATTGGATCTAGCTACCCAATCGGTCTATTGTTATTAATGTCCTAATTCTGAACTACATCACTGTATACACTGTTCTGATATGATGTATTGAATGTACATGTGCCGTTCATTGTTATGTTGTGGTTGGTCCCTCGTGTTAAACTTTTCAGTGACTGGGCTAGTCATTTATTTTTTCTTATAGGATTAGGCATTTGAAGAGGCAAAGCCAGTTATTCAGGCTATTAAGAGCAAAGGTATAACTGCAATTGGTGCTGCAGGCTTCTGCTGGGGTGGTAAGATACATGTTTTCCCTTGCTCATGTATTTTTTTCATGATGGTTTCATTATCAAGTCTCTCATATTTCAACTAGATAGACGTTGAAGGTATAAATCCTTGATTTTCATCATTGATCATTGAACTGACCGCTATTAACTAACTTTTATTCTCAGCTAAAGTAGCGGTTCAACTAGCGAAGCGCGAGTTCATCCAAGCTGCTGTGCTGTTACATCCCTCTTTCGTAACTGTAGATGATATCAAGGGTACGGATTCATAGATATTCCCCCTTTCAGTGTGTGTTCATAGGCGAGAAATGCTTATTGTTGAGTGCGTACACATAGTTTACATACAAATCTTTATAAAAGTTCTGATTATGGCGTGCGGTTGGGAAAGTGTTTTAGTTTGTTTCTTTATCTTTTGTTGGACTACTCATTGTTTTATTTGGTGTAACAAACCATATTGGTTGGTATTGCTTTCAGCGGTTGAGGTTCCCACTGCAGTACTGGGAGCTGAGTTTGATCAGATTTCTCCCCCAGCTCTCTTGAAGCAATTTGAAGAGGTCTTAACTGCTAAATCTGAGGTATACATAAATTCAGTGCTTTTTAATAACATGTACAATGCGACCATTTTTTCTGTTATTCCATCAATTTCTAGAGCTCATCTTCCATTCCAATAAAAGCAATATATCAGTAAAGTTTAATTTATCTGGACCTGTTCTGTTCTGTGCATTCGTAACGACACTTAACAGGTTCGCATTGAAGTTTCATTTCTGCTTCAAAGTTAATCTGGATCTATGGTTAAAAGCAGTTTCGATGACTATTTTACTTGTGATACTTGTTACCAGGTTGATGGGTATGTGAAAATATTTCCAAAAGTTTCTCACGGATGTACGGTGAGATACAATGTAGAAGACAAATCTGCTGTGAAGTGTGCAGAGGAAGCTCATCAAAATATGCTGGAATGGTTTGCCAAGTATGTCAACTGAGGAACCGCATGGAATGGATTATTGTGCTGCTTCGTGTCTGTGAACCTTGGAACTCTAGTTGATAGTTTATTGTATCTGATGAATGATTGAAGAAGTATGTCAACATTTAGCGTGTTTGATGTTCTTGCAATTAAAATTGAATAAAAATATACGTGATATGATGAATGAAAAATTGGCACCGCATGTGGTCAGGCTTTTGCTGAAGGTTCTTTGTGGCGCTGGGCTTGCGCCCCTTCTTCATTTGAAAAAAAACATCTATTATTTGAAGATTCATTTTGTTTAACTTGTCTTAATATATTTCTCGAAAATATATGTAGTGCTACTTAAAACTCTAATCAATTTTGCTTTAAGTGTGAATAATTTTGATGAATTTAGGCATATAGCTTCTCAAATAAAGTTTATTCATTTAGGATTTTTATTAGGTTTTCAGTTAAAAAAAATTAGTTGTTTACTCATTAATTAACATCTATAAAATTATATTAATAGATAATTTTGAAAATTATAATATGAAAACAATGAAATAAAAGTGTAAATAAATAATTGATATTTTAGACAATTGAATTTTTTAAACATGCTATTAGTTTTTTTAAAAAAAAAAAATCTCTTTGAACTTTTATTAGTAGATGTAAAATAATTTATTTAGTTCTTAACATAATAATATTTATTCTGAAAATAGAAATAAATACTCATAAATCTTTTTGAAAAAAATTAAGAGTAAATAAATACTAATGGCTGTTATATAAGTCATACTAAATAAATATTTAAACTTATAAAATTCCGTAATTTATTAACGGCTTAAGAATTAGTGGGTATAAGGATCTGGATCGCTAGTCAAATAAAATTATTTGCAAAACCAATTGGTCAAATTAAGAAATTAACAGGTTTCTGTCAAAGTTAAAAAATGTTATAATGTTGATCGTTCTATTATTTAAATTTTTTGCAGAGATTAGTGGCATGGACCAAACATTATTCCGAACTTTTATATATGAAGTGGCATGATAAGAACCAAAGAAAAAGCACGGAATTGTTACCTTCCAAGTAAAATCAAAAGCAAAATAAATAAATAAATGCCAATCACCAATGACATGCCAATGACCCGGCAGCTCGATAGTTACTTAATATTCCATTACTTGATGCAAAAGATTCGTGGCATGGACCAAGCAAACATTGTTCTTCCGAATCAACGAACCTATACATAAAACGGAGTGGCGTGTGGCCCAAGAAAAATAAGAAATTGTTACTCTCCAAATAAAAAAATGTCGGAAGCTAAATAGAAAAATGCAACGGCGTGACGCAGGCTTCCGGCATAATAATTTATAACTCTCACGAACCATAACCCACATGTTTCTTTTTGAAAGTATAAACAATTGGGAGGGAAATAGAGTCCCGGCAGTGAACATGCTGAAACTCTATATAAATAGATATACAAGACGTAAGTCTCTCCGTTGGATAAAATCATAAACGTTTGTGATAGAAGAAGAGAGCGTTTTCTGAACAGTAGTGTAAGGAAGGTTAAGCATAAGCAGGAGAAAAATGTCAGGTCCTCAGTGCTGTGCAAATCCACCAACACTGAATCCAAACAGTGGAGCAGGTCATGTTGAGAAACTTGGTGGACTCAACACTTACGTCACTGGCTCTCCTGACTCCAAGCATGCTGCTCTTCTCATTTCCGACGTTTTCGGTACCTGACCCATCTCAGTATCATGTCCATTCACTTCTTATATTTTCACTGCAAATTATGATCCGGGTTGTGTTTATTTGGGCAAATCACATCTGGGCTGCTTTTGTTTTAGTCTTTTGCTTTAGTTTTCTGTGTGTATGTTTCACTGTTTTTTCCATTACTTGTTTTCACTTGTTAATTTTGTTTCTCTCACTTCAATTTATCATCAGGGTTGCTTGTGTTTATGCATCTTTTGATTGGTTAATCAGGGTGTTTGTCGGTTCTCTTTGTCCTCCATTTCATTTCGTATTGACTCTACCTATTTTGTTCACCTTTATTCTTCTGCCTCTATAAGCTTCTAATTCTTTCTTGTCTTCGCCTTCTAATTCTTACTTGTCTTCGCCTTATCTTGCAGGTTATGAAGCTCCAAACTTGAGGTATGACTTGCTCTAATTTCTTTCTCTTGCATCCACAGCTAATTGATTTGTTTTGTGAGCTTATCTTAATTTATGATTCTACGTGTCTTTGTCTTTGCTATTATTATTCATGCTCTTCTTCGGGTTAAGAAAAATTTGTACATGTTGGAACCTGCCTCAATCACTGGTAAACATATTCAGGGGGTATCTAATTGAAAATTTAAAATTATGTACACCCATGAAAACAACTCTGGGTCAATGGTACGGTGATTTGGTATCTATTTATAAACATTGTACAAGCATGTGTTCATTTATCTGCCAGTTTGCTCTATCATATTGCTACCCTGTGTTCGACTGGGAGCTAAGATTATCTCTTTTCAATTTTAAATGGAAGAGTAATTTTATGAGAGTCACCAAAGTGAGAGCATGAGTTCACCTTTAAGTGGCTCCATCTTTCAAAATGATGCTATAAACGCTCGTCTAACAACGATATGTAACGCGTAACTTTCTAGATTTGAGCCTTAAAGCCACATCAAATATAGAAGGACAGCACAATATAACACAAAAATTCAGATGTTTGGCGTTAAGAGGAATAGCAGTAGAGATGGTAAAAACTTGGGGCCGTCCATTCCAATAGATTTTGGTTCGGGCCTCTCACATGAGGGTTTAGATAAGAGTTTGTAAAAAAAAAAAAAGTACAACCCAACCTTAAGACCTCTATTTTTAAAAAAAATAATAAATTTAAATTTTAAAAATAAAAAAGAAGTTTAAATTCTTAATTTATATATTAATAATTAATAAAAAACTTAAAATTATAATTTTAAATTTTTTTAAATGTTAATTAATTAAGAGAATGCTTAAATTAGAGAACAAGTACTAAAAATTAAATCCCTAAACTTTTATTTGCTAAATTTTCTTTATTTATTAATTATTTTTAAATATTTATTTTCTTTTAATTAATTGTTGATTATAATAATTTGATTATTATGAATTCATTTCAAGTTTATAATAATTTTAAAAAAAATTAAAAAATAAGTAAAAGCTTTTTCAAACTTTAGTCCAGTAAGGCATTTAATCCGTACATTGCTACTCTAATGGTCTTAGGTCTGGGCTTGAAAAAGCCCGGCCCAAACCCTTAATTTATCAACCCTAAATAACAATCTCCATTAGTGGAGGAATAACGAAACTAAAATTACAAAAAAAAAAAAAACTAAAATACCTATGAGAGAGAGGCTGATAGGAGCTCTCCGAAGGTGGAAATAGACGAACTGTCTTTGGTTTGCTGTTGAGAAATTGAGAAAATCTTTTCACGATCAATTTATTTTAGGATGATATTATGCCCCATTTTACACAATACATTCAAATTACAATTTGCATTTTAAGTGAATTATTGTTGCATGATTCAATGGCAAAGTCTATATGAAGTATAGACTCACTTAAAAGAGCAAAGCGTAATCTGTCTTAGATCATTTGTTAGTTTCATCAACCAATTTTCACAATGTCACATAACCATGTATATTAAACTCATAATATGCTTACATGTCTAATTTTCATTGAATGATCATCTATGAAGCAGTAGAACATTGCAATAAAAAAATGATAATGTCTCACCGATCAGAAAATGCTTCAACATGTCTAATTATGGAGTTTTAAAGTAAAAGTTGTCATATGTCTTTAAAAATCAATTGGTGATAGGAGAATGGATGTTAAACCATTGACTTCAACTCTTTAACATCTCTTCATAGTTTTAAGGGTGGTCACTGTCCTTTGATTAACTCATGCACTTAATGAAACTTGCTAATCTGGTGGCCCTAGAAGATTAACAAATAAAATAATTTTTATTTTATTATTATTAACTCATGCATTCATTGAAGATCAAATTCAAAACCTGATTCCTAAAAAGGTTGCACTTTACCACTTGAAAATTTAATAGTTAAAAGACATGATTCAATTTAAAAAAAAAAAAATTAGATGCACTTTTCTTGAAAAAAGTTAGTAAATTTAGATTATAAGTTTTTAAACATTTATTAATAACTAATTAATTGATGTCAATTGACATTTAATACTATGAAGTAACCTAACTCTTTAAATCGTTAATTTAAAAATTGTAAAATAAAACCCCTCATTTACGCTAAACAGTTAATTGTCACTGCGTCCATCAGCAGGCGTGTCGATATACCATTGGAAGACAAAACGAACCGGACAAGAGTTGAGCCAACGCCGACCCCGAGAGAGAGAGTGGTAAAGTAGGAAACCCGAGAGATTAAGTGCTCAAGCAAGAAAATTATAAATTAAAAATAGCGAAACTTCCTCGCTGATCACCCAACAAAAAGAAACTTCAATGCCTAAACCAAGTACTCACTAGAGCTTGTCAAAAAAAATAAAAAAAAAGTACTCACTAGAGCATCACTGATGCGACAAAAAAGAATGAAGCCAATATTTGCAACACTATTCAGCCAATATTGACCAGCTTACAGATTCTGTAAGCTACAGACTGCAGCATCAGCCGTTGGATGTGGAGTGAGAAACTAAACAATAGAAGATCGGTCCATAGACAGGTCCTTTTTTCTTTTAAAATATTGTTTTTATTTGGAAAATGTGGCAAGGCCTGCAAAATGTGGATTCTAAAACATTAGTTTATGGGTGGCTCACATCCATGCCACATACTTTATTAATTTCGGTCTTGACGTTTGAACTTTTGTATGGTAAACGCTGAAAGATGTTTGAACTTTTGACGTTTGATCTTTTGATGTTTGAACTTTTTAGTTAAAAAAATTAGTCTTCAAGTTTGAAACACTAAAAAATGCTTTGTATGGTAGTTCAAACCCGCGTAGACCGCATAAGGTTCATCTTTAATATGTTGAAAATTTCTCTTTTCACCCTTATAATCAGAACTAATTATTTAGTCAGTCTTTATATTTTTAAAGACTGACTAATGGTCCTTGTCATATACTTGTTTCCATTAAAATTCATTTTGGACAAAACTCAAATTGAATTTTTAGCCCCTCACCTTTCTTCAGATTCCAACTTGAGTCGCCAACCAAAATAAAGTTATTTAAAAGCTACTCGATTACGTCTTTTGAGACCCATTAAAATTTAGTAGGATAATTTTTCACCTATTATATGTTAGATTTTTTTTAAGTTATAAGTTATATAAGACGAAACTACTAGTTTACTCTGGAGAAATTAAAACATGCATCTATGAAAGTAAAAGCACGGATATTTTAAGTAATATTTTTTAAAAATAAAGATATTAATTACGTAATTAACTCAAACTATAGGTATTAAAAGAACATTTACCTTTAACATATCCATAATTTTACATTTTTAAAAATCTTTTAAACAGTCATTGATACCTTGTAGAGATAACAACTTATATACTTTAAGTATAATATGCACCGTAGCCTATAACAAAAAATATTTGTTATAATATTACAAAACCCGTTAAAACCAACAAATGTGAAGACTCTCCAGATTCTCCTCTTTGCTTCTTGAAACTTTTAAAATTTGACTATCATTTCCCTTTGGTGTGTACAGTGCCAAATGCTAATTTAATTGATTGATTAAAAAATGAAAGTTGAATTCTCTCGGGGCATCTTCTATGTATGTCACAAATATATCGTCGTCATATATATAATTCACCACATCTTAATCCGCGATTAATTACTATTAATTATGGAAACAACAATATGTTTATCATAATCTTCTATGCAGACTCGCCACCAAATACATGACTATTAGCGTATTTTCAAATATTAACTAAAAGAATTTAATTACAGTATTCTGGGGTCAAGAAGATTCGTTTTAATCATGCAGACATGCACGTGCACATACACTAGGTTGCTACTTGCTTCAATAAGTAGTTGAGAATCTTCCCTTGTTGAAAAAACCAGGCATATATGAAAGTTAGAGAAATATAAATGGAAAATGATCCCCGCTGTTGTTTTGTTTGTTAAAATTAATAATTTTTTCCTCCTGTTATAAAATTCATCAAAATTTTCTTATAATTAGAAAAAATAACTTTCAACTTTTTGTATTTTACTAATTTAACCTTAAAATCTGACGTATGATTACTTTTTATTAATTTCAGCAATTAATTATCCATTAAAAAATTAATCATAAGTCTGAAGTTAAGAGAAGCTGTTAATAACTGGGGTCTTTTATAGGTTTTGAAATATGAAAGAGAAGAGGTTAATTTACTGAAACATGAAGGGGGACGGCGGGTAAGGAGGTTTCAATCATTTTCCCTAAGACTAATCAATTAGCATAATAACATATGGAGAAAAGAGTATATGAAGGTCTTCACCACAAACTCTGGCAAATTAAGCCAAAAAAGAAACTGCAATGGAGGCGTTGAGAAAGGTTGCTTTTAGCGTATTATGAGTCTGGAACAGATGAAGAAAGACGTTTATTCAATCAATTTTTCCAATCAATGGATAAAGATGGAAACCGTAGGGTGAGTTACAGGGTTTTTTCACATTTCATGTCGCTGAAAGCACACGATGAGAACATGCGTACTCGTGACTTCTTCAATCAACTAGACATCGATAGAAGCGGAGGTTTAGATTTTAAGGAAGTGTTGACTCTCTACTATATACTGAAAAGTGGAAGGCCAATTTGCGGCCAGTGCAAAATCTTCATAACCAATGAGTATTTCACTTGCATGAGGTGCTTTGAACCCCAGACAGCTGCTTACAGTATCTGCCTGGAATGTTTCTGCGATAAAGGGCGTCACGATCATAATCATGGCCGTTCGCATTTTGTGGATAATTTTTCGTTGCTTGAGTCTTTGAGGAAGAAACCTTTACCCAATCATCAGGTATTTATTATTATTATATTATTATGAGTAAATATTAGTTTTGTCTCTATATTTTGATATTAGGTGTCTATTTAGATCTTATATTTGAAAAAAATATCTTAAAATACTGTTAGTGCCTGTTTGGTATGGCTTATTTAAGAGCCATAAGTGCTTATTTAATCGTATAAGCACTTTTTAAAATTTTTTATGGTGTTTGGTTATTTTTTTAGTAGAGATTTTTTAGCTTAAATAAGCTAATTTACCTCTACTAGCAAAAACCCAAAATTTGAGCTTTTGAGAGTAGAGGTTATAGAGCTTTTCTAAAAATATATAATATAAAAAATATCACATTTTAAAAAAGATTTTTTTTATTGACAACAAACACCCAAAGACTTTTTGTCCAAAAACTCTATTAAGATAACTCTAGTCTTATGTTTCATCATTATAATCTCTATTTAATAAAACTTTACTACTATACCCTTATCTTTTCCTTATTTTTAATGATAATATCCATGCAACAATATTCTTGGTGATGCTAATGAAAAGAAAAAAAAAGTTAATTTATTAAATTAACATTAAAAGTAAAATAAAAATTAACATTAAAAGTAAAATAATTTTTTTTATTATTTTACTTTTAGGATTAATTAGGTAACATAATTTTTTTTTACAATTATTAACAAGATATTAAATGTAGCTTTAAGTTGGTAATTTATTTATTTATAAATATTTATTAGAGATTATTGCAAGTGTCTGAAACATATCAATTTCTTTAGACAGATAATTATTGGTAATTTGCTAATTAACTTTTTTTTATAGATAAATTAATTAATTTTTTTAGATTGTTGCAAGAGTATTATTGGAAAAGTAAAGAAAAATATGAGAAAATGTTATATATTTACTAGTAGGAATGTGTTGTAATATTTTTTAAAATATAGGATTAAACGACTTTTTTTTATTTATTCCATGTATAATGGGTGCTATCTGTTTGAAACAAAAGTAGTTGAAGCCGAAGGCGAAATGGGGCCCTCTAAGCCTAAGACAAGGGGGTTGACACTTAATTTAAAATTTAATGCTCTAAAAGAGCATTTGCCTATATACTAATTAAAGATTTTTGAAATTAATTGCCTATTTATATAACTTGTATTGACTCTACAATTGATTGCAGCCAAGTTCCGGAATCTCCCTAAGCCAAAGATTTGCCCTGAGTCGGCCCGATAATTCAGAAAGTCCTTCAAATCTTGCAGTTGTTCCTCACAATTCAAATACCCCAGCGGTGGGAAGGGTGAGTTTGACCAAACTTTGATTAATTAATTTTGAATAATCACGCGATTATTTAATTTGGTGCATAACATTTTTATAAATTTGGATATAGTGCCGAGGAACTGTGTTGATTTTTATATATTATGGGACTGAATTTCTTGTTGATCTATCTATAGTATGATAGTGAATTTCTTCATGTTAAAATTATTTATTGGTTGCTAGGGTCCATGGCAAGCTGACATTAATACCTTTGGAAGTTGGATTTCCATGAGTATTATTGGAAAAGGAAAGAAAAATATGAGAAAAATGTTATATATTTACTAGTAGGAATGTGTTGTGATATTTTTTAAAATATAGGATTAAATGACTTTTTTTATTTATTTCGTGTACAATGGGTGCTATCTGTTCGAAACAAAAGTAGTTGAAGCCGAAGGCGAAATGTGCCCTCTAAGCCCAAGAAAAGGGGGTTGACACTTAATTCAAAATTTAATGCTCTAAAAGAACATTTGCCTATATACTAATTAAAGATTTTTGAAATTAATTGCTTATTTATATGACTTGTATTGACTCTGCAATTGATTGCAGCCAAGTTCCAGAATCTCCCTAAGCCAAAGATTTGCCCGCCCGATAATTCAGAAAGTCCTTTAAATCTTGCAGTTGTTCCTTACAATTCAAATACTCCAACGGTGGGAAGGGTGAGTTTGACCAAACTTTGATTAATTAATTTGAATAATCAAGCGATTATTTAATTTGGTGCATAACATTTTTATAAATCTGGATATAGTGCTGAGGAGCTGTGTTGATTTTTATATATTCTAAGAGTGAATTTCTTGTTGATCTACCTATTGTCTGATAATGAATTTCTTCATGTTAAAATTATTTATTGATTTCTAGAATCCATGGCTAGCGGCATTTGGACTTTTGGAAGCTGGACTTCAGTTGGCAAGTATTATTGCCGGTTGTTCTATTATGTGAGGTTTTGCGCACTTCAAATATATTCACAGAAGGAGACTGCAGTAGTCCATCCTAGCTATCTGAAGATGAAGAATATATAAGCTGTGTGTTTTAGTTTAACTTTTGTGTCTATTTTTATTTTTGGTATTCCATTTTTGGTATGAAGGGCTGCGTGAATTCACTTTCATATTTCATTAAAATTTAAGATCAAACTCATTGGTATATTTATAAAAGACATTTATATATTTATAAAATCCTATTTGCTTCAATAGTTAATTAATAGTTATTATATATATATATATATATTTTTTTTTTTTACCAGAAGCTAGCTAGCTCTCAGGAATTAATCAAACTTAGGTTTATCATAATTAATTTGCATTGCAAAATGGTATAAGTGTCTGAAGAAAATTAATTTATAATTTCCATCTGATTAGCGGCGGAGGGTGCTTAAGACTAGAAGTGGCCAAGGCACCTGTAAGCTTTAAAAAACTTTTGAAATTTCTGAAGGAAATATATAAAAATACTGATTTGGCCCCTACACAATTAATTTGTAAACTTTATATATAGGATGAAAATGTAACTTGATATTTTGTGAAATAGTGCCAAAGTTGTGTAATTGTTTGATATTTATCTATTTATTTATTTATTTTTGAACGGATTTGATCTTTATTTTGGTATTTCCTTTTTCATCCTAATAAAATAGCAAATAGCCTTTTAAAATTTTGATGAAGTCAAGACTTGTCTCTTTGATCTTTATTTTGTTAATTACTTTTTTATTTTATTCTTTATTTGTAACAATAGCCTCAATTATTAATCAAAATCCCTAAATTAAAATTACTACAATTACAAGAAAAATTTCTAAATTTTCAGGGATTACTCCATAGCTATAGATGAAAAAACCATCTAAAATCGACCCCCTATTAATACTTGCTTGAATTTAGCTCCCTCGATGTTTACTCTGAGCTCTACCCCTACAACTAATAACAAACCTATATGGTAATTAATTAATTTCTATCATTTTCATCCAGTTGCCTTTTTATTTCTATGCTCTAAAACAAAAAAAAAAAATGTTGTAATATTAAATTAATTATTCAAATAAAAATAGAAAGGAGAATGAATAGCTAGTTAGAGACCAAATTAATTAAATAAACAAAGTCAAACTGTCGTTGTTTGTATGTTCTTGATCAAAAGATGAAATTTGATGAAAAGCATTTTATTAAGGACATTATCGCCAATAATCAACGTCTGAATTATCTAAAGCGATGGGCAAGGAGAGAATCTTGGATCGTTTAACAAACTGAAAAAATGCAATAAGGCCATATTGGCTCAAGAATCACTTGCAAGCCTCTTGAGTCTTTCTCAAAATCTTACTCATTGTTGTCACCTAGCTTAATATTTACCGTAAGGTCTTCTTCTAGAACAATTCTCTTGCTTCAATATAGAGATTGATAGAATCGTAACAACCATACTGTTAAAATCAATGCTCAAATCAAGATTAGATTTTACCCCTTCCTTTTCAATTTCAGACGTCTTTAATTACTTCCTCATCGACATTTGAAATCTCATGTTGTCATTGACATGTCCAATTACCTTTTTAGAGACATGTCTGGCCATGTTCTCATGCAATTTTCTAGTTGCATTGTCAATGAATTTCCTCGCAAGCTTATCCAAACGCTTTTCAAATTCTTCGCAACGTTGACATTCAACTTCTGCTGCTAAAGAGGCGGCATACACTAAGGTGTAGTTGGAGTGCGAAGGCAATCGATCTCTTATATGTGTTAGCACTAACATCCTCCACAAATTTCAAAGCTAAAACTTTTCGGTCTCATCAAAGTTTTCAGGCTCATCTTCATAGTCATGGACAGATCCCTTAATGTGACGCGTCAAATAATAATTTAGAAGAATGAATGTCACTGTCAATCTTAATAATCACTTCATGTGATTCCATATTAAATTTTCTCCTTTGATTATTAATGATATAATATGTGGACACCCTATTTTGCTATTAAACCACGTAGTTCAAAGTTAATTAAAATAACTATATTAAATTACATGGTTTAATAATGAAAAAAATGAAGGCACTCTCGTTAGTAAAGGACTATATGTATATATATGTATGTATACATATGTATGTGTGTGTATATATAATCATTTGCCCTTTTTTTCATGCAGAATGGCAAAATCCAGATTTGAATTTAGGCTTGCCGGTTTCAGACCGGAATGATAATTTAGGGTGCGTTTGGTATTATTTTTTAATTGGTGTTTTTTTATGTTTGTTTTAGAGAAGGAAAATGATGTTTTTGATGTCATATTTTTTAAATTGAAAATACTTTTGGTAGTTTATTTTCAAATAGTATATGAAAATGAAAAATAGTAAATATGTGTTTGATTGTTTGTCTAAAAATAAGAAAATCAGTAAAAATTTGTTTGATATAATATTTTATAAAACACATTTTTCAACTATTACTTATTCAATAATAGTATTTTTTTAATTGGTGTATTATTATTATTATTATTAATTTAATAAAATAAAATGCAAATGAACCTAACTACAACTTTTTTTTCCTTTCTGAAGTAGTTTATTTGTGGGCAATTCGAATTTTCAATCCAAAAAATACTATAAAAATGTCAATATAGATTATTTTTGCATCCACATATAACTAATTATTTGCATGTCTATAGCAATAACCACTAGTTGAACACAGATGGTTCCTGTAAAAATACAGGAGAAGCTGGAGCGGGTAGGGTAATTCGCGATTCTTTTGGCAATTGGATCTCAGGTTTTAGTATGAATATTGAGGAAAGCTCAGTGATTATGGCTGAACTTTGGGCCTGTATCAAGGATTATCCCTCGCCTGGAATGTTGGCATCAGACACCTCTTGGTGGAAGTAGACAGCCTCTGTGTAACTCAGATGATCTCTCAGCAGGTGGTCGTGCCTAATGTTTTCCATGCTTTAGTGGTGGCAGTTCGTGATTTTTTAAGCAGGAATTGGCTAATTTCTATCTCTCATATTTGTCGTGAAGCGAACTCAGCTGCAGATTTTATGGCCAATATAGCTCACTTAGTACCGCATAGTTTACATTTATTCTCTAGCCCGTCTGTGGGTATTTATTCTATTATTTCACAAGATATGTTTGGGGTTTGTTAACGCCGTCTTGTTCCTGCCTAGCTCGTCCTGATGAGCCCCTTTTAATAAAAAAAAAAAAAATAGCGAAACTTCCTTGCTGGTCACCCAACAAAAAGAAACTTCAATGCCTAAACCAAGTACTCACTAGAGTATCACTGATGCGACAAAAATGAATGAAGCCAATATTTGCAACACTATTCAGATTTACTTTAAAATTGGAAATAATATAGTTAGGCATAGACTACCGTCACTACACACCGTATATTTTATGCTAGATGTTTGTTAATTATTTGAAATCTATGTATATTAGTATGTTTAGATTTTATTAGAAATTGGAGCCTTAATGTGTCCACAGGACTACAGCTGTACGTATATATATATATAGGTAGCCGACGTGCCAAGGGCCGGTGATGGGAAGATTATAATAATAAATCAATACAAATATTGCCAACGAATTTTTGCCTGCCAACAATAGCAGTTGAGTATATAGCTTTTGGCTCCAAGGCATCATCTGTCGGCAATCATTAATAAAAGACGAACTTTAACAATAGAGTTTGCCTTTTTCTTTTAAAATATTGTTTTTATTTGGAAAATGTGGCAAGGCCTGCAAAATGTGGATTCTAAAACATTAGTTTTTGGGCGACTCACATCCATGCCACATACTTTATTAATTTCGGTCTTGACGTTTGAACTTCTGTATGGTAAACGCTAAAAAATGTTTAAACTTGACGTTTGAGCTTTTGTTGAACGTTTGAACCTTTTAGTAAAAAAAAATTAGTGTTCAAGTTTGAAACGCTAAAAAATGCATGTGTATGTTAGTTCAAACCCGCGTAGACCGCATAATGTTCATCTTTAATTACTTAGTCAGTCTTTATATTTTTAAAGACTGGCTAACGGTCCTTGTCAATGTCATATACTTGTTTCCATTAAAATTTATTTTGGACAAAACTCAAATTGAATTTTTAACTCCTTAGCTTTTTTAAGATTCCAACTCGAGTCGCCAATCAAAATAAAGTTATTTAAAAACTGTTCGATTACATTTTAAAGACCCATTAAAATTTACTAGGACAATTTTTTACCTATTATATGTTAAATTTTTTTTTAAGTTATAAGTTATATAAGACGAAACTATTAGTTTATCCTAGAGAAATTAAAACATACATGTATGAATGTAAAAACACAAATATTTTGAATAATATTTTTTAAAAATAAAGATATTAATTATGCAATTAATTCAAACTATAGGTATTAAAAGAACATTTACCTTTAACATATCCATAATTTTACATTTTTTAAAATCTTTTGAAAGGTCATTGATACCTTGTAGCGAGAACAACTTATATACTATAAGTATAATATGCACCGTAGCCTATAACAAAAAATATTTGTTATAATGTTACAAAACCCGTTAAAACCAACAAATGTGAAGAGACTCCAGTTTCTCCTCTTTGCTTCTTGAAACTTTTAAAATTTGACTATCATTTTCCTTCGGTGTGTACAGTACTAAAATGCTAATTTAATTGAATGATTAAAAAACTGATAGTTGAATTCTCTCGGGGCATCTTCTATGTATGTCACAAATATGTCGTCGTCATAAGTATAGTTCCCACTTCTTAATCCGTGATTAATTACTATTAATTAAGGAAACATCAATATGTTTATCATATTCTTCTATGCAGACTCGCTACGAAATACATGACTATTAGCGTATTTAAAAAAATTAATTAAAAGAATTTAATCACAGTATTCTGGGGTCAAGAAGATTTATTTTAATCATGCAGACATGCACATACACTAGGTTGCTTCAATAAGTAGTTGAGAATCTTCCCTTGTTGAAAAAACCAGGCATACATGAAAGCTAGAGAAATATAAATGGAAAATGATTACACCCCCTCTGTTGTTTTGTTTGTTTAAATTAATCATTTTTTCCTCTTGTTTTAAAATTCATCAAAATTTTCTCATAATTAGAAAATCTGACGTATGATTACTTTTTCTTAATTTCCGCAATTAATTATCCATTAAAAAATCAATCATAAGTCTGAAGTTAAGAGAAACTGTTAATAACTGAGGTTTTTTTTTATAGGTTTTGAAATATGAAAGAGAAGAGGTTAATTTACTGAAACATGAAGGGGGGGCGGCGGGTGAGGAGGTTTTAATTATTTTTTCCTAAGACTAAACAATTAGCACAATAACATAACATATGGAGAAAAAATATATATAAGAAGGTCTTCACTCCTCACAATCTCTGGCAAATTAAGCAATAAAAGAAACTGCAATGGAGGCGTTGAGAAAGGTTGCTTTAGCCTATTATAATTCTGGAACCGATGAAGAAAGACGTTTATTCAACCAATTTTTCCAATCAATGGATAAAGATGGAAACCATAGGGTGAGTTACAGGGAGTTTTCAGATTTCATGTCGCTGCAAGCACACGATGAGAACATGCGTACTCGTGACTTCTTCAATCAACTAGACATCGATGGAAGCGGACGTTTAGATTTTAAGGAAGTGTTGACTCTCTACTATATACTAAAAAGTAGAAGGCCAATTTGCGGCCGGTGCAAAATCTTCATAACCAATGAGTATTTCGCTTGCATGAGGTGCTTTGAAACCGGGAGCGCCGCTTACAGTATCTGCCTGGAATGTTTCCGCGATAAAGGGAGTCTCAATCACAATCATGTCCGTTCTTATTTTGTGGATAATTTTTCGCTGCTTGAATCTTTGAGGAAGAAACCTTTACCCAATCATCAGGTATTTATTATTATTATTATATTTTTATGAATAAATATTCGTTTTGTCTCTATATTTTGAATTAAATATTTATTTATTCACTATATATATTTTAAAAAATATCTTAAAATACTCTTACTATTATATCGTAATTTTTTTCGTTGTTTTTATGATAACATCCACACAACAGTATTCTTAGTGATGCTAATGAAAAGAAAAAATTATCAATTTTATTAAATTAACATTAAAAGTAAAATAAAAATTAACATTAAAAGTAAAATAATTTTTTTATTATTATTTTACTTTTAAGATTAATTAGGTAACATAATTTTTTTATAATTATTAACAAGATGACAAGATATTAAATGTAGCTTTAAGTTGTTAATTTATTTATTTATAAATATTTATTAGAAAGAGTATTGCAAGTGTCTGAAAAATATCAATTTCTTTAAACAGATAATTATTGGTAATTTGCTAATTAATTTTTTATAGATAAATTAATTAATGTTTTTAGATTGTTGTAAGAGTATTATTAGAAAAGTAAAAAAAATGAAAAAAAATGTTATATATTTAATAGTAAGAGTGTCTTTTGGTATTTTTTAAAATATAGGATTGAATGAAATTTTTTTCTTTTTATTTCGTATAATGGGTGCTATCTGTTGGAAACAAAAGTAGTTAAAGCCGAAGGCGAAAAAAGACCCTCTAGACCCAAGATGACGGGGTTGACACTTAATTTAAAATATGATGCTCTGAAAGAGCATTTACCTATATACTAATTAAAGATTTTTGAAATTAATTGCCTATTTATAAAACTTGTATTGACTCTGCAATTGATTGCAGCCAAGTTCCAGAAGTTCCAGAAGCTCCAGAAGTTGTTCCAGAAGTTCCAGAAGCTCCAGAAGTTGTTCCAGAAGTTCCAGAAGCTCCAGAAGTTCCAGAAGTTGTTCCAGAAGCTCCAGAAATTCCAGAAGGCACGGAACTTCCCGGCGTCGGCACGGTCATTCTTCAAAGCGTGCAATTGTTCCTTATAATCAAAATATCCCAGCGGAGGGAAGGGTGAGTTTGACCAAACTTTGATTAATTAATTTTGAATAATCACTCGATTATTTAATTTGGTGCATAACATTTTTATAAATTTGGATATAGTGCTGAGGAGCCGTGTTGATTTTTATATATTCTGGCAGTGAATTTCTTGTTGATCTATCTAAAGTCTGATAGTGAATTTCTTCATGTTAAAATTATTTATTGATTTCTAGGGTCTATGGCAAGCGGCATTAAAAGTTTTCGAAGCTGCACTTCCCATTGCAGGAATTGTTGCCGGTTGTTCAATTATGTGAGGCTTGCGCACTTTAAATATATTCACAGAAGAAGACTGCAGTCATCCATCCAAGCTATCCTGAAGATGAAGAATATATAAGCTGTGTGCGATGTTTAGATTTCTTTATGTATGTTTTCAAGTTAATTTGACTTTAGTGTTTGGTACTCCGTTTTCGGTATGAAGGGCTGCGTGAATTCACTTTCACATTTCAATAAAATTTAAGATTAAACTGATTTGTATATTTGTAAAAGACAATTTGCTTCAATAGTTAATTAATAGTTAGTATATATATATATTTTTTAATTAGAAGCAAGCTAGCTCTCATGAATTAATCAAACTTAGGTTTACCTTAATTAATTGGCATTGAAAAATAATAAAGTGTCTGAAGAAAATTAGTTTATAATTTCCATCTGATTAGGAGCAGAGGGTGCTTAAGACTAGCAGTGGCCAAGGCACCTGCAAGTTTTAAATTTTTTTTGAAATTTCTAAAGAAAATATCAAAAAATACTGATTTGGCCCCTAAACAATTAATTTGTAAACTTTATATATAAGATTAAAATGTAACTTATATTTTGTGAAATAAAGATGAAGTTGCCTAATTGTTTGATATTTATCTATTATTTATTTATTTTTGAAAGGGTTTGATCTTTATTTTGAAATATATATCTTTATTTTAATCAAACTTAGGTTTACCTTAATTAATTGGCATTGCAAAATAATATAAGTGTTTGAAGAAAATTAATTTATAATTTCCATCTGATTAGGAGTGGAGGGTGCTTAAGACTAGCAGTGGCCAAGGCACTTGCAAGCTTTAAATTTTTTTTGAAATTTCTAAGGAAATATAAAAAAATACTGATTTGGCCTCTACACAATTAATTTGTAAACTTTGTTTGTTAAAATTAATAATTTTTTCCTCCTGTTATAAAATTCATCAAAATTTTCTTATAATTAGAAAAAATAACTTTAAACTTTTTTTATTTTACTAATTTAACCTTAAAATCTGACGTATGATTACTTTTTATTAATTTCAGCAATTAATTATCCATTAAAAAATTAATCATAAGTCTGAAGTTAAGAGAAGCTGTTAATAACTGGGGTCTTTTATAGGTTTTGAAATATGAAAGAGAAGAGGTTAATTTACTGAAACATGAAGGGGGACGGTGGGTAAGGAGGTTTCAATCATTTTCCCTAAGACTAATCAATTAGCATAATAACATATGGAGAAAAGAGTATATGAAGGTCTTCACCACAAACTCTGGCAAATTAACCCAAAAAAGAAACTGCAATGGAGGCGTTGAGAAAGGTTGCTTTAGCGTATTATGAGTCTGGAACGGATGAAGAAAGACGTTTATTCAATCAATTTTTCCAATCAATGGATAAAGATGGAAACCGTAGGGTGAGTTACAGGGTTTTTTCACATTTCATGTCGCTGAAAGCACACGATGAGAACATGCGTACTCGTGACTTCTTCAATCAACTAGACATCGATAGAAGCGGAGGTTTAGATTTTAAGGAAGTGTTGACTCTCTACTATATACTGAAAAGTGGAAGGCCAATTTGCGGCCAGTGCAAAATCTTCATAACCAATGAGTATTTCACTTGCATGAGCTGCTTTGAACCCCAGACAGCTGCTTACAGTATCTGCCTGGAATGTTTCTGCGATAAAGGGCGTCACGATCATAATCATGGCCGTTCGCATTTTGTGGATAATTTTTCGTTGCTTGAGTCTTTGAGGAAGAAACCTTTACCCAATCATCAGGTATTTATTATTATTATATTATTATGAGTAAATATTAGTTTTATCTCTATATTTTGATATTAGGTGTCTATTTAACTCTTATATTTGAAAAAAAATCTTAAAATACTGTTACTGCTATACCCTTATCTTTTCCTTATTTTTAATGATAATATCCATGCAACAATATTCTTGGTGATGCTAACGAAAAGAAAAAAAAGTTAATTTATTAAATTAACATTAAAAGTAAAATAAAAATTAACATAAAAAATAAAATAAATTTTTTTATTATTTTACTTTTAGGATTAATTAGGTAACATAATTTTCTTTTACAATTATTAACAAGATATTAAATGTAGCTTTAAGTTGGTAATTTATTTATTTATAAATATTTATTAGAGATTATTGCAAGTTTCTGAAAAATATCAATTTCGTTAGAAAGATAATTATAGGTAATTTGCTAATTAACTTTTTTTATAGATAAATTAATTAATTTTTTTAGATTGTTGCAAGAGTATTATTGGAAAAGTAAAGAAAAATATGAGAAAATGTTATATATTTACTAGTAGGAATGTGTTGTAATATTTTTTAAAATATAGGATTAAATGACTTTATTTATTTATTCCATGTATAATGGGTGCTACCTGTTCGAAACAAAAGTAGTTGAAGCCGAAGGCGAAACGGGGCCCTCTAAGCCTAAGACAAGGGGGTTGACACTTAATTTAAAATTTAATGCTCTAAAAGAGCATTTGCCTATATACTAATTAAAGATTTTTGAAATTAATTGCCTATTTATATAACTTGTATTGACTCTACAATTGATTGCAGCCAAGTTCCGGAATCTCCCTAAGCCAAAGATTTGCCCTGAGTCGGCCCGATAATTCATAAAGTCCTTCAAATCTCAGTTGTTCCTTACAATTCAAATACCCCAGCGGTGGGAAGGGTGAGTTTGACCAAATTTTGATCAATTAATTTTGAATAATCACGCGATTATTTAATTTGGTGCATAACATTTTTATAAATTTGGATATAGTGCCGAGGAGCTGTGTTGATTTTTATATATTATGGGGCTGAATTTCTTGTTGATCTATCTATAGTATGATAGTGAATTTCTTCATGTTAAAATTATTTATTGGTTGCTAGGGTCCATGGCAAGCGACATTAATACCTTTGGAAGTTGGATTTCCATGAGTATTATTGGAAAAGTAAAGAAAAATATGAGAAAAATGTTATATATTTACTAGTAGGAATGTGTTGTGATATTTTTTAAAATATAGGATTAAATGATTTTTTTATTTATTTCGTGTATAATGGGTGCTATCTGTTCGAAACAAAAGTAGTTGAAGCCGAAGGCGAAACGGAGCCCTCTAAGCCCAAGAAAAGGGGGTTGACACTTAATTCAAAATTTAATGCTCTAAAAGAACATTTGCCTATATACTAATTAAAGATTTTTGAAATTAATTGCTTATTTATATGACTTGTATTGACTCGCAATTGATTGCGACCAAGTTCGAAATCTCCTAAGCCAAAGATTTGCCAATCGGACCGATAATTCAGAAAGTCCTTCAAATCTTGCAGTTGTTCCTCACAATTCAAATACCCCAGCGGTGGGAAGGGTGAGTTTGACCAAACTTTGATTAATTAATTTTGAATAATCACGTGATTATTTAATTTGGTGCATAACATTTTTATAAATTTGGATATAGTCTTGAGGAGTGTTGATTTTTATATATTATGGGACTGAATTTCTTGTTGATCTATCTATAGTATGATAGTGAATTTCTTCATGTTAAAATTATTTATTGGTTGCTAGGGTCCATGGCAAGCGACATTAATACCTTTGGAAGTTGGATTTCCATGAGTATTATTGGAAAAGTAAAGAAAAATATGAGAAAAATGTTATATATTTACTAGTAGGAATGTGTTGTGATATTTTTTAAAATATAGGATTAAATGATTTTTTTTATTTATTTCGTGTATAATGGGTGCTATCTGTTCGAAACAAAAGTAGTTGAAGCCGAAGGCGAAACGGAGCCCTCTAAGCCCAAGAAAAGGGGGTTGACACTTAATTCAAAATTTAATGCTCTAAAAGAACATTTGCCTATATACTAATTAAAGATTTTTGAAATTAATTGCTTATTTATATGACTTGTATTGACTCTGCAATTGATTGCAGCCAAGTTCCGGAATCTCCCTAAGCCAAAGATTTGCCCTGAATCGGCCTGATAATTCAGAAAGTCCTTCAAATCTTGTAGTTGTTCCTTACAATTCAAATACCCCAACGGTGGGAAGGGTGAGTTTGACCAAACTTTGATTAATTAATTTTGAATAATCACGCAATTATTTTATTTGGTGCATAACATTTTTATAAATTTGGATATAGTGCTGAGGAGCTATGTTGATTTTTATATATTATGAGAGTGAATTTCTTGTTGATCTATCTATCGTCTGATAGTGAATTTCTTCATGTTAAAATTATTTATTGATTTCTAGAATCCATGGCTAGCGGCATTTGGACTTTTGGAAGTTGGACTTCAGTTGGCAAGTATTGTTGCCGGTTGTTCTATTATGTGAGGTTTTGCGCACTTCAAATATATTCACAGAAGGAGACTGCAGTAGTCCATCCTAGCTATCTGAAGATGAAGAATATATAAGCTGTGTGTTTTAGTTTAACTTTTGTCTCTATTTTTATTTTTTGTACTCCATTTTTGGTATGAAGGGCTGCGTGAATTCACTTTCATATTTCATTAAAATTTAAGATGAAACTCATTGGTATATTTATAAAAGACATTTATATATTTATAAAAGACTATTTGCTTCAATAGTTAATTATTAGTTATATATATATATATATATATATATATATATATATATATATATATATATTTTAACCAGAAGCTAGCTAGCTCTCAGGAATTAATCAAACTTAGGTTTACCGTAATTAATTTGCATTGCAAAATGGTATAAGTGTCTGAAGAAAATTAATTTATAATTTCCATCTGATTAGCGGCGGAGGGTGCTTAAGACTAGAAGTGGCCAAGGTACCTGTAAGCTTTAAAAAACTTTTGAAATTTCTAAAGGAAATATATAAAAATACTGATTTGGCCCCTACACAATTAATTTGTAAACTTTATATATAGGATGAAAATGTAACTTGATATTTTGTGAAATAGTGCCTGTATCAAGGATTATCCCTTGCCTGGAATGTTGGCATCAGACATCTCTTGGTGGAAGTAGACAGCCTTTGTGTAACTTAGATGATCTCTCAGCAGGTGGTCGTGCCTAATATTTTTTATGCTTTAGTGGTGGCAGTTCGTGATTTTTTAAGCAGGAATTGACAGATTTTTATTTCTCATATTTACCGTGAAGCGAACTTAGCTGCAGATTTTATGATCAATATAACTTAGCATAGTTTACATTTATTTCAGATGTGGGTATTTATTCTATTATTTCACAAGACATGTCTGGGGTTTGTTAACTGCCTTGTTCCCTAGCTCGTCTGATGAGCCCCTTTTAATAAAAAAAAAAAATAGCGAAACTTCCTTGCTGGTCACCCAACAAAAAGAAACTTCAATGCCTAAACCAAGTACTCACTAGAGTATCACTGATGCGACAAAAATGAATGAAGCCAATATTTGCAACACTATTCAGATTTACTTTAAAATTGGAAATAATATAGTTAGGCATAGACTACCGTCACTACACACCGTATATTTTATGCTAGATGTTTGTTAATTATAAAAAATTAGTGTTCAAGTTTGAAACGCTAAAAAAATGCTTTGTATGTTAGTTCAAACCCGCGTAGACCGCATAAGGTTCATCTTTAATATATTGAAAATTTCTCTTTTCACCCTTATAATCGGAACTAATTATTGAGTCAGTCTTTATATTTTTAAAGACTGACTAATGGTCCTTGTCAATGTCATATACTTGTTTCCATTAAAATTCATTTTGGACAAAACTCAAATTGAATTTTTAACCCCTTACCTTTCTTAAGATTCCAACTTGAGTCGCCAACCAAAATAAAGTTATTTAAAAGATGCTTGATTACGTCTTTGGAGACCCATTAAAATTTAGTCGGATAATTTTTCACCTATTATATGTTAGAATTTTTTTTTAAGTTATAAGTTATATAAGACGAAACTACTAGTTTACCCTGGAGAAATTAAAACATACATGTATGAAAGTAAAAACACAAATATTTTGAGTAATATTTTTTAAAAATAAAGATATTAATTATGTAATTAATTCAAACTATAGGTATTACAAGAACATTTACCTTTAACATATCCATAATTTTACATTTTTTAAAATCTTTTAAACAATCGTTGATACCTTGTAGCCATAACAACTTATATGCTATAAGTACAGTGGCGAAGCTAAGAGTGGGCTAACTCGGGCTGCAGCCTGGGTTAGCTTTTTGGAAAAAAAAATAATTAATTATAGTTTATGAATTTATCTTCATTAATACTTATAAAAATATAAAAATAAATGTAATAGCCCACCCCAAAATATGGTGCTAGCTTCGCCACTGTATAAGTATAAAATGCACCGTAGCCTATAATAAAAAATATTTTGTTATAATGTTACAAAACCCGTTAACACTAACAAATGTGAAGACTCTCCAGTTTCTCCTCTTTGCTTCTTGAAACTTTTAAAATTTGACTATTATTTCCCCTCGGTGTGTACAGTACTAAAATGCTAATTTAATTGATTGATCAGAACATGAAAGTTGAATTCTCTCGGGGCATCTTCTATGTATGTCACAAATATGTTGTCGTCATATATATAGTTCACCACTTCTTAATCCGAGATTAATTACTATTAATTAAGGAAACAACAATATGTTTATCATATTCTTCTATGCAGACTCGCTACCAAATATTTTCAAAAATTAATTAAAAGAATTTAATTACAGTATTCTGGGGTCAAGAAGATTTATTTCAATCATGCAGACATGCACATACACTAGGTTGCTTCAGTGAGTAGTTGAGAATCTTCCCTTGTCGAAAAACACCAGGCATACATGAAAGTTAGAGAAATATAAATGGAATTGAAAATGATTATACTCCTCTGTTGTTTGTTAAAGTTAATCATTTTTTCCTGTTGTTTTAAAATTCATCAAAATTTTCTTATAATTAGAAAAAATAACTTTCAACTTTTTGTATTTTACTAATTTACCCTTAAAATCCGACGTATGATTACTTTTTATTAATTTCAGCAATTAATTATCCATTAAAAAATTAATCATAATTCTGAAGTTAAGAGAAACTGTTAATAACTGAGGTTTTTTTTAATAAGTTTTTAAATATGAAAGAGAAGAGGTTAATTTACTGAAACATGAAGGGGGCGGGGGGGCGGGTGAGGAGGTTTTAATCATTTTTCCTAAGACGTAATCAATTATAAAAAGGTCTTCACTCCTCACAAACTCTGGCAAATTAAGCAAAAAAAAGAAACAGCAATGGAGGCGTTGAGCAAGGTTGCTTTAGCGTATTATAATTCTGGAACCGATGAAGAAAGACGTTTATTCAACCTATTTTTCCTATCAATGGATCAAGATGGAAACCGTAGGGTGAGTTACAGGGAGTTTTCAGATTTCATGTCGCTGGAAGCACATGATGATAACATGCGTACTCGTGACTTCTTCAATCAACTAGACATCGATAGAAGTGGAGGTTTAGATTTTAAGGAAGTGTTGACTCTCTACTATATACTGAAAAGTGGAAGGCCAATTTGCGGCCAGTGCAAAATCTTCATAACCAATGAGTATTTCACTTGCATGAGCTGCTTTGAACCCCAGACAGCTGCTTACAGTATCTGCCTGGAATGTTTCTGCGATAAAGGGCGTCACGATCACAATCATGGCCGTTCGCATTTTGTGGATAATTTTTCGTTGCTTGAGTCTTTGCGGAAGAAACCTTTACCCAATCATCAGGTATTTATTATTATTATATTATTATGAGTAAATATTTATTTTGTCTCTATATTTTGATATTAGGTATCTATTTAGTTTCTATATTTTAAAAAAAATCTTAAAATACCCTTACTATTGTACCCTTATTTTTTCCTTGTTTTTATGATAACATCCATTCAACAATATTCTTGGTGATGCTATTGAAAAGAAAAAAAAATGTTAATTTATTAAATTAACATTAAAAGTAAAATAATTTTGTTATTATTATTTTTCTTTTAGGATTAATTAGGTGACATAATTTTTTACAATTATTAACAAGATAACAAGATATTAAATGTAGCTTTAAGTTTGTAATTTATTTATTTATAAATATTTATTAGAAAGATTATTGCAAGTGTATGAAAAATATCAATTTCCTTAGACAGATAATTATTGATAATTTGCTAAATAACTTTTTTTATAGATAAATCAATTAGTATTTTTATATTGTTGCAAGAGTATTATTGGAAAAATAAAGAAAAATATGAGAAAAATATTATATATTTAATAGTAGAAGTATCTTTTAGTATTTTTTAAAATATAGAATTGAATGTCTTTTTTTTTATCTCGTATAATGGGTGCCATCTATTTGAAGCAAAAGTAGTTGAAGCCAAAGGCGAAACAAAGCCCTCTAATAGGGATGGCAAAACCCCGGGCCGGGTCCGGGTATTGCAACGACCGGACCCTGCCTGGATGCAACCGGTCTGGGTCCGAGTCCGGGCCGAGTTTTAATCTAGGTACCCGAATTTTATATTTTTTAATATTATATGTGTATATATTTTTTTTATTTTTTTGGTAATTTTATAAGTTTTAAATTTATTTCAATAAAATTTGACATGAAAATATAAACTTTAAGCGTTTAAAACTTTATATATGTATAATAAATGAGTCAAATAAATATAAATATTTAAAATAATATATATTTTATAATATGTTTTTAATAATATCCAGGTTCCGGGTTTATCAAGTGATGCCCAAGACTGACCCGACTTCATACCCGGGCCGGATAATACACGACCCACAACGCCCGGGTACGGTCCGGGTCCGGACCGAACATGTATTTTTATCACCTCTACCCTCTAAGCGCAAGACAAGAGGTTGACACTTAATTCAAAATATAAGGCACTAAAAAAGCATTCACCTATATACTAATTGAAGATTTTAATTTTTGAAATTAATTGCCTATTTATAAAACTTGTATTGACTCTGCAATTGATTGCAGTCAATGTTCAGAAGCATCAGCATGAGTCGGCGCAGTCGTTCAGAAAGTTCTTCACATGTTGCAATTGCTCGTAACAATGCAAATATCCTTGCGGAGGGAATGGTGAGTTTGACCAAACTTTGGTTAATTAAAGATTTTAATTTTTGAAATTAATTGCCTATTTATAAAACTTGTATTGTCTCTGCAATTGATTGCAGTCAATGTTCAGAAGCATCAGCACCCAAGGAATTGGCACGAGTCAGCCCAATCATTCAGAAAGTCCTTCAATGTTCAGAAGCATCAGCACCCAAGGAACTGCCACGAGTCGGCCCGAACATTCAGAAAGGCCTTCAATGTTCAGAAGCATCAGCACCCCCACGAGTCGGCCCGATCATTCAGAAAGGCCTTCAATGTTCAGAAGCATCAGCACCCAAGGAACTGCCACGAGTCGGCCCGATCATTCAGAAATTCCTTCAAATCTTGCAGTTGTTCCTTACAATTCAAATACCCCAGCGGTGGGAAGGGTGAGTTTGACCAAACTTTGATTAATTAATTTTGAATAATCACTCGATTATTTAATTTGGTGCATAGCATTTTTATAAATTTGGATATAGTGCTGAGGAGCCGTGTTGATTTTTATATATTCTGGGGGTGAATTTCTTGTTGATCTATCTAAAGTCTGATAGTGAATATCTTTATGTTAAAATTATTTATTGATTTCTAGTTTCCATGGCAAGCCGCACTTAGAGTTTTCGAAGCTGCACTTCCCATTGCAAATATTATTGCCGCTTGTTCAATTATGTGAGGCTTGCACACTTCAAATATATTCACAGAAGGAGGCTGCAGTCGTACATCCTAGTTATCCTGAAGATGAAGAATATACCAGATGTGTGCAATGTTTAGATTTCTTGATGTATGTTTTCAAGTTAATTTGGCTTTAGCGTGCGGGTATGTTTTTTTTTATTACACAAGACTATTGCTCAAGAGCACAACTCATATTATATGGATTACAATTGATATTTACAAATCAGATTATTACAGGGACTAGTTTACGTTAATTTTTATGAAGCTCACCCAGATTTTTATCCTCTCTAATATTTAAGGGAAATCTACTTCAATCACATTTCGAAAGGAAGAAAATTGTCTTCACTCAAATTGAGGAAGAAAATTAAACCTCCACAATGCAATGTGGGGCTTCGAACCCATGACTTCACGTACGTGCGGCTGTTTTTTAGTTTAACTTTTGTCTCTATTTTTATTTTTGGTACTCCAATTTGGGTATCAAGGGCTGCATGAATTCACTTTTATATTTCAATAAAATTTAAGATTAAACTGATTTGTATATTTATAAAAGACAATTTGCTTCAATAGTTAATATATATATATATATATATATTTGGCATTGCAAAATAATATAAGTGTCTGAAGAAAATTAACTTATAATTTCGATCTGATTAGGAGCAGAGGGTGCTTAAGACTAGCAGTGACAAGGCACCTGCAAGCTTTAAAAAAATTTTGAAATTTTTAAAGGAAATATAAAAAAATACTGATTTGGCCCCTACACAATTAATTTATAAACTTTATATATATGATGAAAATGTAACTTTATATTTTGTGAAACAAAGTCGAAGTTGCCTAATTATTTGATATTTATCTATTATTTATTTTTTTTAAAGGGTTTGATCTTTATTTTGGTATTTCCTTTTTCATCCTAATAAAATAGCAAATAGCCTTTTAAAATTTTGATGAAGTTAAGACCTATCTCTTTGATCTTTATTTTGTTAATTACTTTTTTATTTTATTCTTAATTTGTAACAATAGCCTCAATTATTAATCAAAATCTCCAAATTAAAATTACTACAGTTACAAGCAAAATTTATAAATTTTCAGGATTACACCATAGCTATAGATGAAAAAACCATCTAAAATCCACCCTCTATTGCTACTTGTTTGAATTTAGCTCCCTCGACATTTATTCTGAGCTCTACCCCTACAACTAATAACAAACCTATATGGTAATTAATTAATTTCTATCATTTTCATCGAGATGCCTTTTTATTTCTATGCTCTAAACCAAAAAATGCTGCAATATTAAATCAATTATTCAAATAAAAATAGAAAGGAGAATGAATAACTAGTTAGAGACCAAATTAATTAAATAAACAAAGTCAAACTGTAGCTGTTTGTATGTTCTTGATCAAAAGATGAAATTTGATGAAAAGCATTTTATTAAGAACATTATCGCCAATAATCAATGTCTGAATTATCAAAAGCGATGGGCAAGGAGATAATCTTGGGTCGTTTAACAAACTGAAAAAAAATGCAATAAGGCCGTATTGGACTCAATAATCACTTGGAGGCCTCTTGAGTCTTTCTCTAAATCTTGCTCAATGTTGTCACCTAACTTAATATTTACCGTAAAGTCTTCTTCTAGAACAGTTCTCTTGCTTCAATATAGAGATTGATAGAACCGTAACAACCATGCTGTTAAAATCAATGCTCAAATCAAGATTGGAATTTACCCCTTCCTTTTCAATTTCAGACGTCTCTCTAATTACTTCCTCATCGACATTTGAAATCTCATGTTGTCATGGACATGTCCAATTACCTTCTTGAAGACATTTCTGGCCATGTTCTCATGCAATTTTGTAGTTGCATTGTCAATGAATTTCTTCACAAGCTTATCCAAATGCTTTTTAAATTCTTCCCAAAGTTGACATTCAACTTCTGTTGCTAAAGAGGCGGCATACACTAAGGTATAGTTGGAGTGCGAAGGCATTCGATCTCTTATATGTGTTAGCACTAACATCATCTACAAATTTCAAAGCTAAAACTTTTCGGTCTCATCAAAGTTTTCAGACTCATCTACATAGTCATGGACAGATCCCTTAATGTGACGCATCAAGCAATAATTTAGAAGAATGCATCTCACTGTTAGACTTAATAATCACTTCATATGATTCCATATTAAATTTTTTTCTTTGATTATTAATGATATAAGATGCAGACACCCTATTTGGTAGACATACTATAAAACGCCATGTAGTTCAATAGTTAATCAAAATAATTGTATTAAATTGCATGATTAATAACGTGATAGATGAAAAAAAATGAGGGCGGGCACCCTCTCTTTTTTTCATGCAGATAGGGATGGCAAAATTCGAATCCGAGTTTAGGCTTTTCGATTCCGGACTCAAATGATAATTTAGCATACCGAATCTAGATATAAACCCCATTTTTAGGCTCCTGATCCGGTACGGGCTCAACCCGAAAAAATTCAAATTTCTGGATTCCGGGTTCCAAACGCGAATAGATGTACTAAATGCCCAAAATTAAAAAACAAATCAAGCATTAGCTTTTGTGCTGTTTGGCAATTGCAGAAGGAGATAGAATAAAGTCACGGATCTCTTGAAATAGATGAGGAAGATGGGGAATCGCATAAACTGTAAATAAAACCCAATGATTCCGACAACCAAAATCTCAATATAAACGATTTTTTTTTCTTTTTTAGTACTCAAAATTTGGAAATATAACTACATAAACATCAAATAACACCAAATCCACAACACAATATATTTCATTTCAGAAACTATACCAACAAAGATTATCATAGAACTCCATCACCGAAAGTTGGATTCGACACCACAAAAGAATGAATTGCTCACTTCTTCTTGGCAGCATCTGAGGCCTTGGTCTTCTTTACACCACTGATCTTCATAGCCATGTTCTTCGTTTCCTTCAATTGCTTCCTTGACTTCTCTGCCTTGGTATCAAGTCCATTCTTGAACGGCAGTAAGTGTACCATGGTGATGTTGTGTTGCTAATGATTAATGGGTGACGATTAATTGGGCGACGACGATGATGTTGAATTCATTTGTTGAAATTTAGGCAATGAATAGGCTAGAAACGGCAGGTGTGAGATGTAGGGTTTGTTTGGTCTTTCTCATTTTTGCTTTTATAGTCATAAATAATAATTAAGAATAATTAATTAAATAATAATTAAGAATAATTAATTAAATAATATTTAAAAATAATTAATTAAATATTAAAATAAAATAATCTGGGTCTGGGTTCTTCATATCCGGATTTACCTAAAACTAAACCCGGACTTGGATTCGACTGGGTTCATAAAATGACATCCAAACACCAAATATATTTTGCTACGGTATGGGTTGAACCTGACCTGGATTTTCCAGGTTCATCCAAATATGGGTTATTCTACTATCCCCACATGCAGACATGCTGTTAAGTCTTGCAATTTAATAAAGTTACTTTTGAATGTACTTTAAAGTTGTGCAGTTTAATAGCGTTACACTTTCACTCTATTAAACTTCGTGGTTTAAAAGCATAACCGCATGAAAAAAGTGAGGCCCCGTACTAGAGAAGGACTTGTTTGTGTGATTGGCGTGCATGCCGCATTGTTGTTGAAATACTTGGAAACTCCTCGGTCGGACACAAAAAAAAAAAAATATATATATATATATATATAGCATGGACCAACAACCCAAGTTCCCATCGGAACCAAATATATATTATAGTTGAAATAAGTACACTTGAGTTGACGAAGCAATCGACGACCTTACTTTGTGCATGAAAACTTTTTAGAAACAATATACAAAATAGAAATTTCATTCTTATTCAAAGCTCAAATGCCCAATTTATAAGAGAATGCACATAGATTACATAAAAGGAAAATAATCATTCACTATAAATTGAGGATTTCTTCTATATTTTGATACCATATTGGCCGTGATACTTGGCATCTGTACATGTCACAATGGCAATAATAGTTGCCATATTTATATGCATGATATTACATTGGTTTTGATTTATAATGGGGTTGATTGAGAAAGATATTTAGGATCTTAGTGATCTTTATCAGTGCATGCTTGTAGTTTATTGTGCATGTATTTATGTACAATTTCTTTAGTACATACTTGTACTATTAAACTACATTCTATTGTTATAGAGACCCACGTTTTTCTGTAAACGATCCATGATAGTATTAAAAAATTTTCCTTTGTTAGTTAAAAGTAGGGGTGGCAATATAGGTCAGGAATCATTTATTCGATTCGACTCGATGAGAATTAAATGGGTTTAGGTTTGAAAAAATTGATTCGTTAAATATATGGGTGAATTCGATTCGATTCGCTAGTTAAGTGAATCGAATCCAGATTTGAAGATATGGATTCGTTTAATAAACGGGTTATAAATGAATCGAATACAGGTTGATTCGTTTAATTAAATTTTTTTTTGTCCTTCAATTTATTTGAAATTTTTTTAAAATTTGAAGGTTAATATTGTAATTTAGATGAATGTGTATTTAATCTTAGAATGTGGTTCGTATTATTTGTATTTGTTGTAGGATATTAAATTTGTGGCTTTTTTATATTTTATTTTGCTTAATTTTGTTTATTAATTATTTTTCTAAATGAATTGTAAACAATCCTGATTTGAATTCATTTAATAAACAAATCGAATCCGAATCAGTAGAATTTTAACCCAATTCATTTACAATTCGATTCGAATTTGATTTGTTTATTCGTTTCGTCACCTCTAGTTAAAGGGAAAGTAAAGTAAGGGTATTATTATAAAATGAATGAAAAATTAAGGGTAGGGATGTAATATACTTTATAGCAGTGATATCTTGAACTGACCGCTATCAACTAACTTTTATTCTCAGCTAAAGTAGCAGTTGAACTAGCGAAGCACGAGTTCATCCAGGCTGCTGCGCTGTTACATCCCTCTTTCGTAACTGTAGATGATATCGAGGGTATGGTTTCATAGATTTTCCGCTTGTCAGTGTGTGTTTTTAGGCAAGGAATAGCTTATACATGAATGTGTACCCAATAATTTACATGTGAGTCCTTATAATAGTTCTGGTCATTGCACGCAGATGGGAAAGTCTTTTAGTTTGTTTCTTTATCTTTTGTTGGACTATTCAATTGGTCTTTATTGTTGCATTTGGTGTAACAAACCATATTCGTTGGTATTACTTTCAGCGGTTGAGGTTCCCACTGCAGTACTGGGAGCCGAGTTTGATCAGATTTCTCCCCCAGCTCCCTTGAAGCAATTTGAAGAGGTCTTAACTGATAAATCTGAGGTATGCATGTGTGTGTGTGTGTGTGTGTATTCAGTGATTTTTAATACTATGTATGATGTGACCATTTCAAGTAAAGCAATATATCGGTAAAGTTCATTTATCTGGACCTGTTCTGATCTGTGCATTCGTAACGACACTTAACAGGTTCACATTGAAGTTTCATTTCTGCCTCAAGTTATCTGGACCTGTAGTTAAAAGCAGTTTCGATGACTCTTTTACTTGTGATACTTGTTAGCAGGTTGATGGGTATGTGAAAATATTTCCGAAAGTTTCTCACGGATGGACAGTGAGATACAATGTAGAAGACAAATCTGCTGTGAAGTGTGCAGAGGAAGCTCATCAAAATATGCTGGAATGGTTTGCCAAGTACGTCAAGCGAGGGACCTCATGGAATGGATTATTGTACTGCTCCATGTGTGTAAACCTTGGAACTCTAGTTGATAGTTATTGTATCTGATGAATGATTGTATAAGTATGTCAACATTTAGTGTGCCTGATGTTCATGTAATTAAAATTGAATAAAACATATATGATATGATGAATGAAAAGTTGGCAACGTATGTGGTCAGGCTTTTGCTGAAGGTTCTTTGAAAAAAGAAACAATATTTTATTCAATTGTTTAAAAGTTCATTTTGTTTAACTTGTTTTAATATATTTCTTGAAAATAAATGTAGTGCTACTTGAATCAATTTTGCTTTAAGTGTTAACAATTTTGACTATACCAGAGATAGCATATGTTGTTAATAAGCTTAGTAAATCTCTTACGTGTCCTTATAAGTTGTATTGGTAGGCTTGCAAACAGTTTTTCAGATATCTCAAAGGTATACTTAGTTATGGTCTTACTTTTTTCTATAGTCAAATAGAAGTTATAGCCTATATGAATGCTGATTGGGCATGTGACCTTGATGATCGACGTTCTGGTGATGGTTACTTTGTGTACTTAGCGAAAACGTAGTATCATGGTCTTCTAAAAAGTAATTTGTTGTTGCTATATCAAGTTGTGAATCTGAATATCAAGCCTTAGCAAGTGTGACAACAGAGTTAATTTGGCTGACATCTTTGCTTACAGAATTGCATATGAAACTAATTCATATGCCAGTTATTTGGTGTGATAATGCAGGTGCAGCAACTTTGGCTTCTAATCTAGTTAATCATGGCAGGACAAAGCACATTGAAATTGGCCTACACTTTGTATGAGAAAATTTTGAATAAAGATATTGAGATTCGTTATATATGCGCTGAGGATCAAACTGTAGATATATTTAGTAAGCTGTCAACCTTTAGTCAATTACACTTTCTAACCTCCAAGCTAAATGTGCAAAGCAGACGTTTAGGCTTCAGGGGGTGCTAGAAAGCCATACAAGTTCAGGGCCTAGTAAGCAATTTAAGTTAGCTTGAGTTAGCAGATTGTAAGTTTAATTGTTGTGATAAAAATGCACTGTTTATTTTCTTTTAAACTTGTGTTCTTGTAACTTCTATTGTAAGTTGTATATTTATCCTCTTTATAAAGTGTCCGTAATCAGATACTCAAATAATTTCAGATCAGTTTATGATTTCCACTATAATTTCCACCGGAAGGTCTGGCATCTTATTACTTCGTTTTCCCATCGATTGAACAAACAATTGAAAATTAATGAACTCTGTCTGGAACTAAAACAAAGGGCCGACAAAATAACTGAATCCTGATTAGGGTTATAACTATTAAACATAGTGCTCTGTGGGCAAGCAATTAAATTGCGATTAAGAATAGCCTTAAGCCTTTTTTCTTTTCGTTAACTTTCTATTGCAACTTAGGAGTTTAGAGGTTCTCATGAGTCCATCATCACTCCATGTGAATCGTTTAAAAAAAGTAAATAAATACATAAATTGACTGTTTTCTTGGCATGGACCAAACAGAACTGTTACCGTCCAAATATTCTGGGTAATATATGCCGATGAGCCTTATAATGATTCTCATCCACAAGTCCTCCTATTTGTCACCTACATTTAGTATGCATTTTTCATTTGATGTGAAACGTGAAAAGTAAAATGAAGCCCCCACATGGACAAGCTGACGCCAAGATGATGCGAAGTACTTTTCTTACTTTTTATGAGATGCGAAGTACTTTTCTGAACTTTATTGCACCAGGTGACTCATTGCACCAGATTATTCGTAATACCTCTAGTAATTGTTCTGGAGATAACTCACTAGAAGTCGATATATTTCTAGGTCCCTCTAGCGAATCCCAAGTTAAGACATATAGATATATAAAATATAATATTTTGCAGACAGGAGTTTAAGGTTAAACAGAACAAACGAGATGTCAGGTCCTCAGTGTTGTGCGAATCCACCAACATTGAACCCAACCACTGGAGGAGGCCACGTTGAGAACCTTGGTGGACTTAACACCTATGTCAATGGCTCTCCTCACTCAAAACTTGCTGTTCTTCTTGTCTCCGACGTTTATGGTACTTAACCCATCTCATTACATCTCCTCTTTTTTTTTTTTTTTTATTACATCAAAGTATAATCTGGGTTGTTTCTGTTTGAGCAATATATTATCGTTTGGGTTGCTCTTGTTTGAGTATTTTGCTTGAGTTTTGTGATTGTTTTTTATGTGGGTTTTCTTTGTGGTTTTGAAATGGTTAATGGGTAATCTTCAGCTCTTTATTTTGTTTTTTCCACTTCAATTTATCATCTACCTGGGTTGTGTTTTTTATTTTTCCCCTTTTTTTCTGTGTTTGTCTTTTTATGTAAATTTTATTGATACCTTAAGCAGATGTAGATTGCACATCACGTGTTTGATTTCCTATTGATCATACACCCATGTTGTTCAACTTTTTTTTTCTGTTTACTATTATTTTTAGTTTTTTTACTTTTTCTTTTGCCTCGTCCTGCAGGATATGAAGCTCCAAACTTGAGGTATTGCTTGCTGTAACAACTTATTGATGCGTTTTTAAAAATTCTGTTTGATATATGATTCTCTCTCTTTTTTTTTTTTGTCTTTCCTATTAATTTCCTTTTGTGCTGACACCTGTAATGGATTGAGAAAAATTCATGCAGTTTGGACCTTAACTCAATCGTGAAACAAAATTTATTTGTCTAGTCAGTGTAATGATTCTGAAATTATTAATCCAGTGAAGCATATTTGAAGATGCTAATAGAGGATTTACTGATGGTTTTGACAATGACTTGGGGCTAGCAGTGTTGTGATTTGGCATCTACGTATATAAGATATATGTGATTATTTGCTGATTTGCTATTATACTGTTACCCTGTGCTTTTTTGGGAGCTAACATCAGATGCTTTAAATTTAAGGACGCTTGCGGACAAGATTGCCGCAGCTGGATTCTATGTGGCAGTTCCTGACTTCCTTCATGGAGATCCTTATGTGCCTAATGCTGGAAGAACACTACAAGATTGGATTAAAGATCATGGAACGGTTGGTTCTGTACTTGTGATACTCTACAAAACTTATTTGACCATTTAATTTTGTTGCATGGGGCCGTTTTGATTTCATTGATTTCATCACTCTTAGGGCTGTTATATATTTTCATATTTGAGCTGTCTTGATTGGTGAGTGGATTGGATCTAGCTACCCAATCGGTCTATTGTTATTAATGTCCTAATTCTGAACTACATCACTGTATACACTGTTCTGATATGATGTATTGAATCTACATGTGCCGTTCATTGTTATGTTGTGGTTGGTCCCTCGTGTTAAACTTCTCAGTGACTGGGCTAGCCATTTATTTTTCTTATAGAACAAGGCTTTTGAAGAGGCAAAGCCAGTTATTCAGGCTATTAAGAGCAAAGGTATAACTGCAATTGGTGCTGCAGGCTTCTGCTAGGGTGGTAAGATACATGTTTTCCCTTGCTCATGTATTTTTTTCATGATGGTCTCATAATCAAGTCTCTCATATTTCAACTAGATAGACTTTGAAGGTATAAATCCTTGATTTTCATCACTGATCATTGAACTGACCGCTATTAACTAACTTTTATTCTCAGCTAAAGTAGTGGTTCAACTAGCGAAGCGCGAGTTCATCCAAGCTGCTGTGCTGTTACATCCCTCTTTCGTAACTGTAGATGATATCAAGAGTATGGATTCACAGATTTTCCCCCTTTCCGTGTGTGTTCATAGGCGAGAAATGCTTATTGTTGAGTGTACACATAGTTTACATACAAGTCTTTATAAAAGTTCTGATTATTGCATGCGGATGGGAAAGTGTTTTAGTTTGTTTCTTAATCTTTTGTTGGACAATTAATTGTTTTATTTGGTGTAACAAACCATATTGGCTGGTATTGCTTTCAGCGGTTGAGGTTCCCACTGCAGTACTGGGAGCTGAGTTTGATCAGATTTCTCCCCCAGCTCTCTTGAAGCAATTTGAAGAGGTCTTAACTGCTAAATCTGAGGTATATATACGTATATACATAAATTCAGTGCTTTTTGATAACATGTACAATGCGACCATTTTTTCTGTTTTTCCATCAATTTCGAGAGCTCATCTTCCATTCCAATAAAAGCAATATATCAGTAAAGTTTAATTTATCTGGACCTGTTCTGTTCTGTGCATTCGTAACGACACTTAACAGGTTCGCATTGAAGTTTCATTTCTGCTTCAAAGTTAATCTGGATCTATGTTTAAAAGCAGTTTCGATGACTATTTTACTTGTGATGATACTTGTTACCAGGTTGATGGGTATGTGAAAATATTTCCAAAAGTTTCTCACGGATGGACGGTGAGATACAATGTAGAAGACAAATCTGCTGTGAAGTGTGCAGAGGAAGCTCATCAAAATATGCTGGAATGGTTTGCCAAGTATGTCAACTGAGGAACCGCATGGAATGGATTATTGTGCTGCTTCGTGTCTGTGAACCTTGGAACTCTAGTTGATAGTTTATTGTATCTGATGAATGATTGAAGAAGTATGTCAACATTTAGCGTGTTTGATGTTCTTGCAATTAAAATTTAATAAAAATATACGTGATATGATGAATGAAAAATTGGCACCGCATGTGGTCAGGCTTTTGCTGAAGGTTCTTTGTGGCGCTGCGCTGGGCTTGCGCCCCTTCTTCATTAAAAAAAAAAAAAAAATTTATTATTTGAAAATTCATTTTATTTAACTTGTTTTAATATGTTTCTCGCAAATATATGTAGTGCTGCTTAACTCTAATCAATTTTGTTTTAAGTGTGAATAATTTTGATGAATTTAGGCATAAAGCTTCTCGAATATAGTTTATTCATTTAGAGTTTTTATTAGGTTTTCAGTAAAAAATTTAGTTTTTTTACTTATTAAAGAGAGTTTTTATTAAAATTTATAAAATTATATTAATAGATAATTTTAAAAATTATAATATGAAAACAATGAAATAAAAGTGTAAATAAATAATGGATATTTTAGACAACTGAACTTTTTAAACAGGCTATAAGATGTCTAATTTTTTTTTTTAAATCTCTTTGAACTTTTATTAGTAGATGTAAAATAATTTATTTAGTTCTTAACATAATAATATTTATTCTGAAAATAGAAATAAATACTCATAAATCTTTTTGAAAAAAATTAAGGGTAAATAAATACTAATGGCCATTTTATAAGTCTTACTAAATAAATATTTAAACTAATAAAATTCCGTAATTTATTAACGACTTATCAATTAGTGGGTATAAGGATCTGGAACGGTAGTCAAATAAAATTATTTACAAACATTAGTGGCATGGACCAAACATTATTCGAACTTTTATATATGAAGTGGCATGATAAGAACCAAAGAAAAAGCACGGAATTGTTACCTTCCAAGTAAAATCAAAAGCAAAATAAATAAATAAATGCCAATCACCAATGACATGCCAATGACCCGGCAGCTCGATAGTTAGTATTCCATTACTTGATGCAAAAGATTCGTGGCATGGACCAAGCAAACATTGTTCTTCCGAATCAACGAACCTATACATAAAACGGAGTGGCGTGTGGCCCAAGAAAAATTAGAAATTGTTACTCTCCAAATAAAAAAAATGTCGGAAGCTACATAACTCTAACTAAAAAATGTCGGAAGCTAAATAGAAAAATGCAACGCCGTGACGCAAGCTTCCGGCATAATAATTTATAACTCTCACGAACCATAACCCACATGTTTCTTTTTGAAAGTATAAACAATTGGGAGGGAAATAGAGTCCCGGCAGTGAACATGCTGAACCTCTATATAAATAGATATACAAGACGTAAGTCTCTCCGTTGGATAAAATCATAAACGTTTGTGATAGAAGAAGAGAGCGTTTTCTGAACAGTAGTGTAAGGAAGGTTAAGCATAAGCAGGAGAAAAATGTCAGGTCCTCAGTGCTGTGCAAATCCACCAACACTGAATCCAAACAGTGGAGCAGGTCATGTTGAGAAACTTGGTGGACTCAACACTTACGTCACTGGCTCTCCTGACTCCAAGCTTGCTGCTCTCTCATTTCCGACGTTTTCGGTACCTGACCCATCTCAGTATCATGTCCATTCACTTCTTATATTTTCACTGCAAATTATGATCCGGGTTGTGTTTATTTGGGCAAATTACATCTGGGCTGCTTTTGTTTTAGTCTTTTGCTTTAGTTTTCTGTGTATGTTTCACTGTTTTTTCCATTTCTTGTTTTCACTAGTTAATTTTGTTTCTCTCACTTCAATTTATCATCAGGGTTGCTTGTGTTTATGCATCTTTTGATTGGTTAATCAGGGTGTTTGTCGGTTCTCTTTGTCCTCCATTTCATTTCGTATTGACTCTACCTATTTTGTTCACCTTTATTCTTCTGCCTCTATAAGCTTCTAATTCTTTCTTGTCTTCGCCTTCTAATTCTTACTTGTCTTCGCCTTATCTTGCAGGTTATGAAGCTCCAAACTTGAGGTATGACTTGCTCTAATTTCTTTCTCTTGCATCCACAGCTAATTGATTTGTTTTGTGAGCTTATCTTAATTTATGATTCTACGTGTCTTTGTCTTTGCTATTATTATTCATGCTCTTCTTCGGGTTAAGAAAAATTTGTACATTTTGGAACCTGCCTCAATCACTGGTAAACATATTCAGGGGGTATCTAATTGAAAATTTAAAATTATGTACACCATGAAAACAACTCTGGGTCAATGGTACCGTGATTTGGTATCTATTTATAAACATTGTACAAGCATGTGTTCATTTATCTGCCAGTTTGCTCTATCATATTGCTACCCTGTGTTCGACAGGGAGCTAATATCAGATACTTTCTACAACAAAGGAAGCTTGCAGACAAGATTGCAGCAGCTGGATTCTATGTGGCAGTTCCTGACTTCTTTCAAGGGGATCCAAATGTAGATGGCGGGAGACCCCTACAGGAATGGATAAAAGATCATGGAGTGGTTGGTTCCAGACTTCTGATACATGACAAAATGTATTTCATTATTCAATGTTGTTATAGAGGGCCATGTTAATGTTTCAGTGCTGAGCCATTTACTTTTCTAATAGGACAAGGGATTTGAAGAGCCATTATTTAATGTTAATGTTTCAGTTATGCAAAGGTATGACTGCAACTGGGGCTGTGGGCTTCTGCTGGGGTGGTAAGATAACATGTTTTGCCTTATTCACCTATTGTTTATTATAGTTTCATTATCATAGTCCCTCATATATCAACATAATGTAACGCAATTGCATATCTACAATTAGAGAAAAGTTGAATCTAAATCTGACATTAGCCAATTATTTACTTAATCTGACGTCAATCAGTTCATGGATGTTTTCAGTTTTTTAATGGAAAAAATCTGACATTAGCCGATTAATTGCAGAAGAAAGACGTATGGATTTTATTGAAAGACGAAATCACAAGGTATGTACATCTAAATCTCATCTCATCTTTTTGAAAGAGCAAAAATTAAATAAAATATTAAACAGCGACGATCATAAACTAGTAAATCATCAGAATCAAAAACAAAATCAAACGGCGACGGTCTCCTTCTGATCTTCAGGACCTTCAAAGTTAGGATCATTAGCATCGATGGCTTCGTCGAAGCCGATCTCAGCCTGCGAGTAACCGTCGCCTGACCACGTGTACTTGCCTCCGTGTCCTTTCTTTTTGGGTGATCCGTTCATGCCAGTTGCTGATTTCTTGTCACTCTGCTGATCTGTTGTTGATTTGTTTCTTTCACCGTGGCTGTGGCTCTTCGCAAGCTTCTTCATTCTTGGAACCTTGATGATTGATTATATCTCTCTCCTGCGAGTCTGTCACAGTGAATGGGCTTTGCGTTCGTTGAGTCTCATCATAGAGCGATGGCGCGTAATAATAATCCTGTGGGTCTGAAAATCGTAATCATGTGATTCGAGGGGAGTGGATAAGAACGAGCTATTTTATGTTTATTTTAATTTAGGAAAATTATCATTCATATACCTTAAATTTGTGTTTTTATTAAAAATATTATAATACTTTAAGGATGTATCAATCATTCAATCTTAAATCGACAAAATTATTCTATCATTCACTAAACCGTTAAATTGCCGTTTGAAAGTTAACGAACGAATAATTGATGATTTCTTTTAAAATTATCACTTAAAATCTCTTATTATCACTTATATACCCTTAAATTATCATTTGTATCATATGAAAAGACGAGATTACCCATCTGACGTCATCATATTTAAATGGCAACTAATGATTTAGTAGACGGTATATATATTTTGTCAACTTAGAGTAGATGACTAATATACCCTGAAAGTATTGTATTAAATTTGATAACGGAGTAAATTAAGGATATACGATTGATAATTTCCCTTTAATTTATTTTAAGAGTCGCTCTGATGACTTGTCTGTGTGGTGGACTAATCTTGGTCTTAAAAATCTTTTCCACCGTACATGTGGCATAATGCGTTATTTTTGTCAATTTAATTAGAGCTTTTGATAGGTTTTGAAATCACTATTTTCTTATTAATTTTTTTCCCTATATTTGTATAGAGTAACCGCTTAAAACAAATAGCATATTATTTTTTTTGCTGAAAACTAAAAAAAAAAAAAATAGTGTGTCAAAGTTTGTTCGACTTGCTGCTCGAGGAACAAGCAGTCAGCGACTTGCCTACCGCCCCTGACTGACTTTCCTTCCCAAGTTGTGAATGCGTGGTCGACGTTTCCAATGGGTCTGTTCTTCGAAACATTAGCACAGTTATAAATTTTTTCCATCGCGCACATTGAAAGCAACTTATGCTCAAACCGCACTAATAGAACAAAAGATTATCTCTTTTCAATTTTAAATGGAAGAGTTATTTTACGAGAGTCACCAAAGTGAGAGCATGAGTTCACCTTTAAGTGGCTCCATCTTTCAAAATGATGCTATAAACGCTCGTCTAACAACGATATGTAACGCGTAACTTTCTAGATTTGAGCCTTAAAGCCACATAAAATATAGAAGAACAGCACAATATAACACAAAAATTCAGATGTTTGGCGTTAAGAGGAATAGCAGTAGAGATCGTAAAAACTTGGGGCCGTCCATTCCAATAGACTTTGGTTCGGGCCTCTCACATGAGGGTTTAGAAAAAAAAAACACACACACACACACACAACCCAACCTTAAGACCTCTATTTTTTTTAAAAGGAAATTATAAATTAAAATAATAAATTTAAATTTGAAAAATAAAAAAGAAGTTTAAATTCCTAATTTATATATTAATAATTAATAAAAAATTTTAAATTATAATTTTAAAATTTCTTTTAAATGTTAATTAATTAAGAGAGTGCTTTAATTAGTGAACAAGTACTAAAAATTAAATCCCTAAACTTTTATTTGCTTAATTTTTTTTTTATTAATTTATTTTCAAATATTTATTTTATTTTAATTTATTATTGATTATAATAACTTAATTATTATGAACTCATTTCAAGTTTATAATAATTTTAAAAAAATTAAAAAATAAAGAAAGTACTCGTTTCACTTAGAGCCCCAATCCTTACACTACTATTCTAATGGTCTTAGTCAAAAAAAGTTCTGACCCCAAACCCTTAATTTATCAACCCTAAATAACAGTCTCCATTAGTGGAGGAATAACGAAACTAAAATAAATAAATAAATAAAAACTAAAATACCTATGAGAGAGAGGCTGATAGGAGCTCTCCGAAGGTGGAAATGGAGGAACTGTCTTTGGTTTGCTGTTGAGAAATTGAGAAAATCTTTTTACTATCAATTTGTTGATCTGATTCTTTTGTGTGTGTGTGTGTGTGTGTAAATATTTATTTTAGGATGATATTATGCCCCATTTTACACAATACATTCAAATTACAAATTGCATTTTAAGTGAATTATTGTTGCATGATTCAATGGCAAAGTGTATATGAAGTATAGACTCACTTAAAATAGCAAAGCGTAATCTGTCTTAGATCATTTGTTAGTTTCATCAACCAATTTTCACAATATCACATAAACATGTATATTAAACTCATAATATGCTTACATGTTTAATTTTCATTGAATGATCGTCTATGAAGCAGTAGAACATTGCAATAAAAAAAATGATAAGGTCTCACCAGTCACAAAATGCTTCAACATGTCTAATTACGGAGTTTTAAAGTAAAAGTTGTCATATACCTTTAAAAATCAATTGGTGATAGGAGAATGGATGTTAAACCATTGATTTCATCTCTTCCACATCTATTTATAGTTTTAAGGGTGGTCACTGTCCCTTAATTAACTCGTGCACCTATTGAAACTCACTAATCTAGTGGCCCCATAAGGTTAACAAATAAAATAATTTTTTATTTTATTAGTAGATCAAATTCAAAACTGGTTCCTAAAAAGGTTGCACTTTATCACTTGAAAATTCAATAGTTAAAAGACATGATTCAATTTTTTAAAAAAAATAATAATTTAGATGCACTTTTCTTGAAAAAAAGTTAGGGCGTGTCGATATGCCATTGGAAGACAAAACGAACCGGACAGGAGTTGAGCCAACGCCGACCCCGAGAGAGAAAGTGGTAAAGTAGGAAACCCGAGAGATTAAGTGCTCAAGCAAGAAAATTATAAATTAAAAATAGCGAAACTTCCTCGCTGATCACCCAACAAAAAGAAACTTCAACGCCTAAACCAAGTACTCACTAGAGCTTGTCCAAAAAAAAAAAAAAAAGTACTCACAAGAGTATCACTGATACGACAAAAATGAATGAAGCCAATATTTGCAACACTATTCAGATTTACTTTAAAATTGGAAATAATATAGATAGGTATAGACTACAGCTACTACACACTACGTATCTTTTATGCTGGATGTTTGTTAATTATTTGAAATCTACGTATATTAGTATGTTTAGATTTTATTAGAAATTGGAGCCTTAATGTGTCCACAGGACTACAGCTGTATATATATATATATATATATATATATATATAGGTAGCCGACGTGCCAAGGTCCGGTGATTGGGAAGATTATAATAATAAATCAATACAAATATTGCCAATGAATTATTGCGTGCCAACAATAACAGTTGAGTATGTAGCTTTGGGCTCCAAGGCATCATCTGTCGGCAATCATTAATAAAAGACGAACTTTAACAATAGAGTTTCCTTTTTTCTTTTAAAATATTGTTTTTATTTGGAAAATGTGGCAAAAACTGCAAAATGTGGATTCTAAAACATTAGTTTATGGGTGGCTCACATCCATGCCACATGCTTTATTAATTTCGGTCTTGACGTTTGAACTTCCTTATGGTAAACGCCAAAAAATGTTTGAGCTTTTGTTGAACGTTTGAACTTTTTAGTAAAAAAAAAAATTAGTGTTCAAGTTTTTTTTTTTGAATACTGATTAATCATCGACATGCGGATATTTACAACAACCCGCTTATCAGTAGCGGAGATATTATATTTATAATCGGATATACGTGATTGGACTTACGTTATTACAACGAATTCTACAAGATACGCCAGACAAATAGCACCCTCACAGTGAGAGAAAGATGTCCATACTCCACTGCATTTCGTATGCAGAAGGATTTTTTAAATATAAAGAATTTAACCTACAATACTTTTAGAAATCATTCCTCACAAGCATTGTAGAAGGATTTTTTTAAAAATATAAAGAACATTTAACCCCACAATACTTTTGTTTTTTTAGAAATATAAAGAACATTTAACCCCACAATACTTTTGTGGAAACATTGTCCTCATGGCAAGATTGTAGGCGATTTTTTAAAAATATAAACATTTAACCCTACTTTTGTAAAGTATCAGCTCACAAGACACAATGCTTAGTGAGACCACTGGCCAAGGCCGAAGTGGCAATTAGTGTTCAAGTTTGAAACGCTAAGAAATGCTTTGTATGTTAGTTCAAACCCGCGTGGACCGCATAAGGTTCATCTTTAATATATTGAAAAATTCTCTTTTCACCCTTATAATCGGAACTAATCATTGAGTCAGTCGTTATATATTTTAAAGACTGACTAATGGTCCTTGTCAAATGTCAATGTCATATACTTGTTTCCATTAAAATTCATTTTGGACAAAACTCAAATTGAATTTTTAACCCCTTACTTTTCTTAAGATTCCAACTTGAGTCGCCAACCAAAACAAAGTTATTTAAAAACTGCTTGATTACGTGTTTGGAGACCCATTAAAATTTAGTCGGATAATTTTTCACCTATTATATGTTAGAATTTTTTTTTTTTAAGTTATATAAGACAAAACTACTAGTTTACTCTGGAGAAATTAAAACATACATGTTTGAAAGTAAAAACACAAATATTTTGAGTAATATTTTTTAAAAATAAAGATATTAATTATGTAATTAAAACAAACTATAGGTATTACAATTTACAAGAACATTTACCTTTAACATTTCCATAATTTTAAATTTTTTAAAATCTTTTAAACAATCGTTGATACCTTGTCGCGAGAACAACTTATATAATATAAGTATAATATGCACCGTAGCCTATAACAAAAAATCTTTGTTATAATGTTACAAAACCCGTTAAAACCAACAAAAGTGAAGACTCTCCAATTTCTCCTCTTTGTTTCTTGAAACTTTTAAAATTGGAAAATTTACACTGTTTCGTCCATTTGCTTTTGTCTTTTCAAAATATCTAAACACTTTTTTTTTTCGTTGTTTTATTCATCCACTTCCGTCTAATTTTCGTTAGTGAGTTTAACGGAATGTTAATGAAATGACCTTTTTACCCTTCAAAATTACAATTTAACCAAAAACAAATAGAAATTAGAGATAAATTGGATGAATTTTATTTTTTTCAAAGGTGGATGCTAGAAATTGGAGGAAAATAGTGTTTGTTGCTTGCTAAATTTAGAAAATTTGTATTTATTTTTTTGAAAGAAAAAAAAATAAATACAAATTTTCTAAATTTAGCAAGCAATAAACACTAGTTTTTCTCCAAAAAAATAAATACAAATTTTCTAAATTTAGTAACAAACAAACACTATTTTCCTCCAATTTCTAGCATCCACCTTTGAAAAAAAATTAAATCCATCCAATTTATCTCTAATTTCTATTTATTTTGGGTTAAATTGTAATTTTGAAGGGTAAAAAGGTCATTCAGTTAAATTCACTAACAGAAATTAAAACGAAACGAACAAAAGAAAAGCTGTCGAAAAAAAAAGTGTTTTTGTATTAGATTAAAAAAGAAAAGCAAATGATTGTAGAATTTCTTTAAAATTTGACTATCATTTCCCTTTGGCGTGTACAGAGCCAAATGCTAATTTAATTGATTGATTGAAAAATGAAAGTTGAATTCTCTCCGGGCATCTTCTATGTATATCACAAATATATCGTCGTCATATATATAATTCATCACTTCTTAATCCGCGATTAATTACTATTAATTAAGGAAACATCAATATGTTTATCATATTCTTCTATGCAGACTTGCTACCAAATACATGACTATTAGCGTATTTTAAAAAATTAATTAAAAGAATTTAATCACAGTATTCTGGGGTCAAGAAGATTTATTTTAATCATGCAGACATGCACATACACTAGGTTGCTTCAATGAGTAGTTGAGAATCTTCCCTTGTCGAAAAAAAACCAGGCATACATGAAAGTTAGAGAAATATAAATGGAAAATGATTACACCCCCTCTGTTGTTTGTTAAAGTTAATCATTTTTTCCTCTTGTTTTAAAATTCATCAAAATTTTCTTATAATTAGAAAAAACAACTTTCAACTTTTTTGTATTTTACTAATTTACCCTTAAAATCCGATGTATGATTACTTTTTATTAATTTAAGCAATTAATTATCCATTAAAAAATTAATCATAAGTCTGAAGTTAAGAGAAACTGTTAATAACGGGGGTCTTTTATAGGTTTTGAAATATGAAAGAGAAGCGGTTAATTTACTGAAAATGAAGGGGGTCGGCGGGTGAGGAGGTTTTAATCATTTTTCCTAAGACGTGATCAATTATAAAAAGGTCTTCACTCCTCACAAACTCTGGCAAATTAAGCAAAAAAAGAAACAGCAATGGAGGCGTTGAGAAAGGTTGCTTTAGCGTATTATAATTCTGGAACCGATCAAGAAAGAAGTTTATTCAACCAATTTTTCCAATCAATGGATAAAGATGGAAACCGTAGGGTGAGTTACAGGGAGTTTTCAGATTTCATGTCGCAGAAAGCACACGATGAGAACATGCGTACTCGTGACTTCTTCAATCAACTAGACATCGATAGAAGCGGAGGTTTAGATTTTAACGAAGTGTTGACTCTCTACTATATACTGAAAAGTGGAAGGCCAATTTGCGGCCAGTGCAAAATCTTCATAACCAATGAGTATTTCGCTTGCATGAAGTGCTTTGAAACCGGGAGCGCCGCTTACAGTATCTGCCTGGAATGTTTCCGCGATGAAGGGAGTCTCAATCACAATCATGTCCGTTTGTATTTTGTGGATAATTTCTCGTTGCTTGAGTCTTTGAGGAAGAAACCTTTACCCAATCATCAGTTATTTATTATTATTATTATTACTATATTATTATGAGTAAATATTCGTTTTGTCTCTATATAAGTATCTATTTAGTCCTTATATTTTAAAAAAATCTTAAAATACCCTTACTATTATACCCTTATTTTTTCTTTGTTTTTATGATAACATCCATGCAACAATATTCTTGGTGATGCTAATGAAAAGAAAGAAAAATGTTAATTTATTAAATTAACATTAAAAGTAAAATAAAAATTAACATTAAAAGTAAAATCATTTATTATTATTATTTTAATTTTAGGATTAACTAGTAACATAATTTTTTTTACAATTATTAACAAGATAACAAGATATTAAATGTAACTTTAAGTTGGTAATTTATTTATTTATAAATATTTATTAAAAAGATTATTGCAGGTGTCTAAAAAATATCAATTTCTTTGGACAGTTAATTATTGGTAATTTGCTAATTAATTTTTTTTATAGATAAATTAATTAATGTTTTGAGATTGTTGCAAGATTATTATTGGAAAAATAAAGAAAAATATTATATATTTAATAGTAGAAGTGTCTTTTGATATTTTTAAAAATATAGGATTAAATGACTTTTTTTATTTTGTATAATGGGTGCCATCCGTTCGAAGCAAAAGTAGTTGAAGCCGAAGGCGAAACAAGGCCCTCTAAGCCCAAGACAAGGGGGTTGACACTTAATTCAAAATATAATGCTCTAAGAGTATCTCCAAAAGCTTCTATTCTTCAAATATCTATTTGCTTACCCATGTAGCAAATAGAAGAGTAAAAAAATATGTTATTCTCTAAATACTCTTCAAATAGAAATAAGTTAATATTATTTTAATCAAATAATTATTTTTTAAATAAAATCAATAGCAATTAAAACACTTCTCTCTCTTTCTCTAGTAAAAAGTAATAAAATATAAATTGAAGAGAGAGAAAATAACTCTCCAAATTTGAAGAGAGAGAATTATTTTTATTTGAAGAATTTTAATTGAACTGTCTTTTAGAGTCTTAAATGTTGATGTGACTCTTTAAATAAGTATTAAAATCGTATTTGAAGAGATTTTTGGTAATGCTCTAAAAGAGCATTCACCTATATACTAATTGAAGATTTTAACTTTTGAAATTAATTGCCTATTTATAAAACTTATATTGATTCTGCAATTGATTGCAGCCAAGTTTGAGAAGCAACAAAAGCCAAGTAGCTGCCCCGAGTCTGCACACTTGTTCAGAAAGTTCTTCACAACTTGGAATTGTAACTTACAATCACTATATCCCAGAGGAGGGAAGGGTGGGTTTGATCAAACTTTGATTAATTAATTTTGAATAATCACTCGATTATTTTATTTGGTGCATAACATTTTTATAAATTTGGATATAGTGTTGAGGAGCTGTGTTGATTTTTATATATTCTGGGAGTGAATTTCTTGTTGATCTATCTATAGTCTGATAGTGAATTTCTTCGCGTTAAATTATTTATTGATTTCTAGAATCCATGGCAAGTGCATTTTCGACTTTTGGAAGCTGGACTTCACTTGGCAAGTATTGTTGCCGATTGTTCAATTATGTGAGGCTTTGCGCACTTCAAATATATTCACAGAAGGAGGCTGCAGTCATCCATTCTAGCTATCATGAAGATGAAGAATATATAAGCTGTGTGCAATGTTTAGATTTCTTTATGTATGTTTTCAAGTTAATTTGACTTTAGCGTGCGGCTGTGTTTTTTTTATTACATGATACTATTTCTCAAGAGCACAACTGATATTTACAAATCAAACTATTACTGGAACTAGTTTACATCAATTCTTATAAAGCAACCTATTTAGATTTTTAGGCTCGAATAGCCCGCCCAAATTTTTACCCTTTCTAATATTCGAGAGAAGTCTACTCCACTCACATTTCGAAAGTAGTCTGTCTAGATTTTTAGGCTCGAATAGCCAGCTCAGATTTTTACCCTCTCTAATATTCGAGAGAAGTCTACTCCACTCACATTTCGAAAGTGAGAAGACTATCTTTACTCAAATTAAAGAAGGAATACCCTCTCTAATATTCGAGAGAAGTCTACTCCACTCACATTTCAAAAGAGAGAAGATCGTATTCATTCAAATTGAAGAAGGAAAATAAACTCCCACAATGCATTGTGAGGCTCAAACCCATGACCTCACAATTGAAGGTATGGGTTCTAACCACTAGACTAAAGCCTAGTGGCTATACGTGCGGTTGTGTTTTAGTTTAACTTTTGTCTCTATTTTTGGTACTCCATTTTCGGTATGAAGGGCTGCATGAATTCACTTTCATATTTCAAAAATATTTAAGATTAAACTTATTTGTATATTTGTGAAAGACAATTTGCTTCAATAGTTAATTAATAGTCGTCATCATCATCATTATCATTATTATTATTATTATTATTATTATTATTATTATTATATATATATATATATATATTACTAGAAACTAGCTGGCTCTCAGGAATTAATCAAACTTAGGTTACCTTAATTAATTGGCATTGCAAAATAATATAAGTGTCTAAAGAAAATTAATTTATAATTTCCATCTGATTAAGAGTAGCGGGTGCTTAAGACTAGTAGTGGCCAAGGCACCTGCAAGCTTTAAAAAAATCTTGAAATTTCTAAATGAAATATCAAAAAATACTGATTTGGCCCCTACACAATTAATTTGTAAACTTGATACATAGGATGAAAATGTAACTTTATATTTTGTGAAATAAAGTCAAAGTTGCATAATTGTTTGATATTTATCTATTTATTTATTTATTTATTTATTTATTTTTTAAAGGGTTTGATCTTTATTTTGGTATTTCATTTTTCATCCTAATAAAATAGCAATAGCCTTTCAAACTTTTGATGAAGTTAAGATCTATCTCTTTAAAAGAATGGAAAACTCTACCAAATTGAAACTATACTATTTTCTATACAAACTTTGAGCAAATTATAAGCAATTACAGAATCTAAATTGCACCGTTTTCCCGTAAACACCTTGTGCTGACTTAGGCATCGGAGGGTTTACGCCGGTAAAACCACCGGCGTCTCTGATCCATTTTTGTGAACGCATGCTTAGTAAGAGAAGGAAGGGTGATTCCAACCCAGTGACTTAGGCAATCGTTGGAACAAGAAGAAAGTGACGTCTTCTCTACTGACCACATAAGCGTTGGTGGAAAGATCTAGTCGGGCAAAGGGCGAGCAGATTTCAGCATCAACATTTTGGCACCGTCTGTGGGGAGTTGGATAAAAAGCTACCACCAAGTTAGTAGTCATCAGAGAAGTAGTGAACGATCAGTTATGGATATATCAAGGAAGGATGCCCTAGGGAGCGACAATGAAACCGATGAAACAATCACTCTCCGAGAAATAGCAAATGAAGCTAGAGAGAGGGTGATACAAGATCGAATGGAACGGATGGAGAAGCAAATAGAGACTCTCACTGCCATATTGCATGAGCTGATGGATGAGCGGAGAAGGGACTGTGAAACTGCCGTGGGGAGAGATGAAGTTATGGCAGAACCCAGCCTCCGGAGGCGTAGAATCGAGGAAATCCCTCTACCAGTAGACCAACCCTATGGGGTGCATCCCCATAGAAATACTGGCTGGATCCTAGGAGAGCGCGTAGATGAAGAGAGTGACCAACCTCGCCCGGACGAGTACTGAAAATTGATGGCCGAGGAGCGACTATTGATGAAGGAGAGCTCAGACATGCCGGCGAGCGATCGAGCGAGATGATCCCGATCTGACCGTCAGAATTGAGGGTGGTCGCGCAGTTGCAGGTGATGGATGAGATTCAGGGCAAGAGAAAGCCCCCGAGTTGGAGGATAATGCTAGATGAAGAATCTCTGTTATCAGCGAGATCATGGGTACTGTAATCCCGAGAAATTTCCGCTTCCCCGACCTCAAATACTCTGGGCGAAATGACCCGCTGGTGCATATTGAACGTTTCAACGACATGACGGGTGTGCAGGGGCTAACACCAGCTCAGAGGTGCAGGGTGTTCCCATTGACACTAGAGGGACGAGCCCGAGAATGGTACCGCAAACTGCCGCGAGGAAGTATAAAAGGATACGAGCAGATGTGCCAAGAGTTGGCTGAGCAGTTCCGAGGAGCGGTAGCCCCAGAGGACGATATGATGGAACTGACAGGGATGAGGCAGGAGGAACACGAATCCCTTCGGGATTTTGTGAAACGATACTACCGGGCCGTGCTTGATTTGGGAGCTTTTAATCACCCGCAGGTATTGAGGGGGTTAAAAGAGGGTGTGAAGATAGGCCGACTGTGGTACAACTTGAGAAGTCCCATAGTGCAGAATTATTCGGCGGGTTATGAGCAGACAATGAGAGATATAAAAATCGAAGAGGAAAAATCAGCGAGGATAAAGAGTGAGCAGCTAGAGGAGCTAAGAAGAAAGGAAAAGAGAACCCCGAGTGGGAGCAAGTCGGGAAAGCGAGCTGGGGAATCCTCAATGATGGGTGGAATATCAGCTCGGTCTCGCCCTTATCTCATGGCTCAGAGACCGCAACAGTTCTAACACAGTCGAGCTCAGCCTCCGCGCCCCCCATTCCAAGAGCGACAATGAGAATTCCGGCAGTTGGCTGACCATCTTTATCACAGCGCTCTCAGGGCACTATATACAGTGAACTCCAGAGCTGGGCGACCAAGTCAGCTACTTACAATACCAGCTCGGGACGATATCCACGATAGCCAAGTAGTTCAACTGATTGACCAGAGCTTGGTGTATAGACAATACACCCCATTAAAAGTCTCTATGGCAGAGTTGTATGAGAGAATCGAGGAACGAGGCCTACTATACCCTCCTGCCCCCGTAACAAAACCCGTTCATAGACGTGATAAAAGCAGATTCTGCAAATTCCACGACACTCATGGCCACACTATCAGCCAGTGTCGCGATTTGAAGACTCAGGTGGAGGATTTGGTGAGAAATCGGTACCTGGATGAATATGTAGATGAGGTGTTCCATATCCTCGAGTCACAATATACTCAAAGGAACGGAGATGAGAGAAGTATAGAGCGTGAGCAGCCAGTCATCCGGGTGATAACAAGAGGGCCGGCATTGGCCGGGGATTCGAACAGAGCACGAAAGAATTACGGGAGATATGCCATGACCAGCAAAGAGGTGCTTTTCAATTTGCCAACAGCCAAGAGGGCGAAAGTGAGGCAAGTTCCCATTATGTGGACTGATGACGACGAAGATGGTGTTTTATATTCTCATGAGGATGCACTGGTGATTAAGACAATGGTGGCTGGTAAAGAGTTACGGTAAATACTGGTGGACACGGGCAGTTCGGTTGACATACTATTTAAGTCGGCCCTAGATAATATGAAAATTTCGGACCTGAAATTGGAGCGGACAAATACATCCTTGAAGGGATTTGGAGGAGGACGGTTAACCCCCATGGGGATCATCAAGCTCCCAATTATTGTAGGGTCGAAGCCATTTGAAAGAACAGTGATGCTGGATTTTGTCGTGGTAGAAGAAAGAAGTCCTTACCAGATGATATTGGGACGACCTTTCATGAGAATAAGCCAATGTGTCATATCCACACACTATCTGACATTGAAGTATAGAGTGAATGGAGTCGTGGGCGTAGTAAAAGGTGACTAGAGAATGGTGAGGAGTTGTTACGCTACCGCCGCAAAGGAAACACTACAAGTTACCACTCTGGATAACTGAGGAGATCCTAAAAAGGGTCGCTAGGAGCCAGCTGAGAAATTGGAAGAGGTTCTGGTGAGCATGAGTGACCCGAGCAGTGTGATAAAGATCGGGTCAGGATTAGGCGAGGTAATAAGAGGCGAGCTGATAAAATGCCTACAATCCCATGCAGATATATTTGCCTGGTCGCATGAAGACATGCTGGGAATTGATCGTGGGGTAGCTTGCCACAAGTTGGCAATCAGGAAATGGGTAAGGCTGGTAAGGCAGAAAAAGAGGTGCTTTAACCAGGAAATGTATGAGGACATAAACGCGGAGGTGGAAAAATTGTTGAGAGCAGGATTCATAAAGGAGACTAAATACCCGGAATGGATCTCCAATGTAGTGTTGGTGAAGAAGGCCAACGGGAAATGGAGAATGTGTAGATTTTACAGACCTTAACAAGGCGTGCCCAAAGGATAGCTTCCCCCTACTTAAAATAGACCAGCTGGTTGACTCAACGACGGGTCATAGCCTACTTAGCTTCATGGATGCCTTTTCAGGATACAACCAGATACTCATGGACAAGCAGAATGAGGAGAGTACTACCTTTATAACTAACGTGGGTTTGTTTTACTATAGGGTGATGTCATTTGGCCTGAAAAATGCAGAAGCTACTTATCAAAGGTTGGTAAATAAGATTTTCAAGCCATTGATCGGTCACACTATGGAGGTATACGTGGATGATATGATCACAAAGTCTAAGGAGCCGAAAGATCATGTGAAGAACTTAGAAGAGACCTTCTAATTGCTGAGAAAGTATCAATTGAAGTTGAATCCAGAAAAATGCACATTTGGAGTCAGCTTGGGCAAATTCTTGGGATTCCTGGTGAGCCACCAAGGGATCGAGGCCAACCCAAAAAAAATACGGGTAGTAACAGAAATGAAGTCCCCCCGAACAGTTAAGGAGGTGCAAAGTCTTACCAGGAAATTTACAGCATTGAATCGATTCATCTCGCGGGGCACGGATAAATGCCACCCTTTCTTCCAAACCATATGAAACGGAAAATAGAGTGACGCCGAATGGAGAGGCATTCGGGAATATCCGCCCGCTTATCGACTCTAAGAGAAGGTGACCAGCTGTATTTATACTTGGCAGTCTCTAAATGGGCCACCAACTCGGTATTAGTCAGAGAAGAGGAAGGAAAGCAACACCCCGTGTATTACACTAGCAAGGCCCTGGTGGACGCAGAAACTAGATATCCACTGATGGAGAAATGAGCACTAGCTTTAATAACGGCAGCACGTAAGCTCAGACCGTATTTTTCACCGATAGGATCGACCCTCTTAAGAATGTTCCAAAAACCAGATACATCTGGTCGGTTAGTAAAATGGTATGTGGAGCTGAGCGAATTCAACCTATCTTATAGGCCCCAAGGAGCAATCAAAGCCCAAGCCCTGGCTGATTTTATGTTGACCGTATTGAGCTAGGGGAGAAAGTTCAGGAGGAGCAACTAGTTGAAGAGGAGAAACCGAAGGGGGTGTGGCTGGTAATGGTTGATGGGTCACGTAGTGAACAGGGGTCTGGAGTATGAATTGTAATATGAAACCCAGAAGGGGTTGAGGTATCCTATGCGGTGAAATTCGATTCCAGCTCATGAATAACCAAGCTGAATATGAAGCCTTCATCACTGGGCTTAGGCAATACGACGAAAGGTAGAAATTGAGCCAATTCCCCGCTAGTTCAGAATCAACTCGATCGGCCCAAGAAGATGTGGCTTTATTTGAATAAGGCAAAGCAGATGGTTGAGCTTTTCCAAGAGGTAAAAATAAATTAGATATCTCGGAATGAGAATTACTGAGCAGATATGTTGGCCAGAATGGCCGCAACTACGAATCCAAAATTACCCAAGTCAATGCCACTGAAAGTGAAGATCTCGCCAAGCATAGGGGAGGAAGTAAGAATACAGCACCAAAAATCCGGATGATCCAATTCTTCTATACATTCGCGATGGCATTTCACCCCAAGAAAGAAGGAAAAAATATCGAAAGGTATAAGTTACTTGATGGGGTACTATACCGTCTGGGATTCACCTTGCCCCTTTTAAGATGTTTAGATGATGAGGAAACAAATTATGTGCTGAGGGAGATTCATGAAGGAATATGCGGCAACCACTCAGGGGCAAGGACTTTGGCCTTCAAAGCACTTCGGTAAGGATACTTTTGGCTGACTATGCATCAGGATGCGAAGAGGATGGCAAAAAACTGTAAAGTCTGCCAAAACTTCTCGGAGATTCCTGCTCAGCCTCCAGAATTGCTAACCGCTATGTCGTCCCCATGGCCCTTTACCTAATAGGGAGTCGACTTGATTGGCCCATTACCTAAGGGCCGATGAGCGGCAACACATGCAATTGTGGATATAGACTACTTCACCAAATGGGTAGAAGTGAGAGTCCTCAATCAAATCACGGAGAGAAAGACAACAGATTTTGTTTGGAAGAATATCATCTGCAGATACAGGATCCCCTATGCCATCATTACAGACAATGGGAGGCAGTTTGACAATCATAACTTCAGAGAATTTTGCCAAAACTTGGGGACCAAGTTCAGACCAAAGACACCCCAGTGCAAATAAAGCAACAAATTAATAAAGAAACTCTTGAAAACCAGGCTGGGAGAGAAGAAGGGAGCTTGGGTCGACGAGCTACCAGAAGTATTATGGGCCTACTAGATAACCCACAAAACGGCCACGGGAGAAACCCTGTTCGCTTTAGCTTTCGGTCATGAGGCAGTAATCCCAGTATAAATTGGGATGGGAACCCATCGGACAGAGTATTTCAATTAGGAACAAAACGACGAGCAGATTTGCATTAACCTAGACCTGATGGAGGAAAAAAGAGAAAGGACCTCACAGAAAGTGACCCAATGCTAACAAAGAATCATGCGCTACTACAATAAGAATATACGCGTGAGGCAGTTTCGAGCAGGAGATTGGGTACTTAGGAAGGTGAACCAGAACACAAGAGATCCTAACCATGGTGTTCTTGACCCTAAATGGGAGGGCCTATACAGGGTAATACGAACAACTGGCACAGGAGCTTACAAGCTGACTCACCCTGATGGGCGAGATGTGAAGAGGTCGTGGAACGCTGAGCACTTGAAAATATACTTCCAATTAGCATAATGCTTCACCAAGTTTTCATTCTGTTAAACTATTTCTGTTAGATGCATGATGATAAATTGTGACACATGCATGAATTTCGCCTTCTGTAATCCATGCAAATTTCAATAAAGATAAATTCAGCGTGAAATTCCCCTGCTAGCAAAATTCGTTAAACTTATTAAGGCAAGCAAGTACCTATTCCTGCTCAGTCGCCTAAAGGACCAGCAGGCTATTTCACAAATTTTACTAAGGTAAGCAAGTGCCTATCCCTGCTCGGTCGCCTAAAGCACCAGCATGTTATTTCACAAATTTTATTAAAAGTCATCCAAAAGGACCAAAGAAGTTATTTCAAATTCTACTAAAGCAAGTTAAGTGTCTATTCTCGCCAGTTTTAAAGGACCAATGTTATTTCAAAAATTTTATTATGCAAGTGTTTATCCTCGCCGCTTAAAAGGATTATTTCATAAATTCTACTAAGCGAAAGGTTTATTCTTCGCCTAAAAAGACCAACATTTTCATAAATTCTACTAAAAGCAAGTGTTTATTCGCCGATGCTTAAAAGACCAAAGGTTATTTCTCAAATTCTCCAGGCAAGTAAGTTATTCCTTACTTAAAGGACCAAGTAATTTTACAAAATTTTGTTAAAATACTCTCAACTAAAGCGACCAAAGAAAAGTCAATTAAAATTATTAAAGTAACTTGCAGAAATGATCCACGAGCAAAACCATGACAAGAAAGCAAACAGAAAGCATCCAAAATTTATAAACATCCAAACGTTTGCAAACAGAAGAAAGTTTAGAATTTATACAAAAAATAAGCCTAAGGATTATGAGGTTCAGTAGCATCGGTAATCGAAGGATCAACAATCTCAGGAAGAGGAGGATTAGCAACATCGGGGCGAGTAAGCATTGACCCTTGACCTACTTCAGGAGCACGATCCCCTGCTTCCTCCTCCTACACCCCACCTAAAGCACACCGATCCCGGTCACCCCTTTATCCCCATGATCTCAGACACTTTTTCAAGCCTCGATATTCTTCCCTAAGCACAAACATGATGCACTCAGCAACAAGTGTTAGTTATACTCAGATCCAAATGATCGCTCACATCGCCAGATTTACCTTTTCACTAACCGCCACGCAGAGACTTGATTTCCTCCTCGAGGGCCATCTTCAAAGTATCTCGCTCGCTTTGAGTAGCCTAGAGGTCAGATTTCAAATCACCCAACTCGCCCTCAAGCTTGGTAGAGTTGGACTCAGCCATGGCCATCTTTTCCTCCAGATCCATGATCTGCTTGTGCAGATCAAGCAGCTTTTCCTTCGAGCGGTCGACAGTCTCAACTCTTTTCTTCAAGTCCTGGTTGTCAATTTGAAGTCTCCTCTCATGGCGCGAGGACCTGTTCTTATAATAAGAAACTAGAATGGCCAGCTTAAAAGAGACCTTCTGAATAGAACCAGCTAATTCGCTGAGGTTCATGCTCTCAATATCCTTAACTATTTTTTGTTCCACCGACTTGTCGTAGTCCCTCTGGTACAGGGTCAAATAGTCACCCTGGTCCTGAGGTGGAAGAGGAGAGGATCGGTCTCCGGAGTGAATGCTGACATCAGGACTCTTGTCACTAGCCTTCTCCCCACCATTCTTCGGAGGTGGAGGAGGGGGCAGAGCAGGAACAGAAGCCTTAGAGGGACGAACATTAGTTTTCTTCAAAGGAGGAGGAGTTGATGGAGCCTGAACTCCGACCACGCTTTCATAAGGATCTTGTTGTCCATCCCCCACCAAGCGCGACAAGATTTGTTGATGACAGGAGATCCTGACAGGTAGACGTGTTCACCAGAGCAGTTTCCACTTGGAAAAACAGTCTATCGTCAAGATTGCTGATCAGGCCCCACGACTCTGAAAGAGCAAACAAGGTTAAATAACCTAATAAGTAACGATCAGAGAAGGAAAATATGCAAAAAATAAACAACATGGGGTAACAAAACGTGTTGGAAGATTAATATCACCACCAAGCGAATGGGCTGCTGAACACCAATTTCCTCCAGTAAAAAAGAATTTGTTCTTCTAATTTTTACACGAGGAGGGAAAGCCGGTGATAGGCTTCCTCTTTGCAAAGTTTGACATGAAGTAGTACCAGCCTGCTTCCTTTGGGCTACTCCTCAGCTGGTACAAGTGCTTTACTTCAGCAAGGGAAGGTTCCTCGAGTCCACACCTCTCCCATAACACATACAAAGCAGAGAGAACCCTCCACCCATTTGGGTGAAGCTGACCTAGAGCCAGATGCATACTACCCAATATCCTGACAAAATAAGGCTGAAGGGGTAACCGAACACCTAACTTGAAGCTCTCCAAATGCATCGTCACATAACCCCTCGGAGGCCGACTGGGGACATCATCTTCCCGGATTATGCTGAGAACCTCCTGGATATCAGAAAGAGTTCTAAGCTTAAGAGTCAATGGGTGGCACACACTATATAATCGATGGGGTAAGCATCTGCTTCCATCCTATGGCCGAGGTTTATTTTCTTAGAGGGTCTGCTTTGAATCGCCTCCTCACCATCACACACTTTCTCGTGAACCCCACTTCAATCTATGATTTTCTGAACTCATTGCCCCTTCCCTGCTCAAAAGTTGGGGAAGGCAAAATGGCTTGGGGATGAGGGTACTCAAGGGTATCCCTATCATAGGAGAGGCCTAAACTACTGGAAGGGTGTAGAAGACCAGTGGGTCTTGACAGGTTGGGTAAATATGAATCTTCTGTTTCTCCATTACTCTCATCTACAATTAACTTCCCTTTCCGATTTGACATAGTAAAATCTCAAAAGGAAATCACGGCAAAACCAAGTATATGGGTACAAAAAAGAGATAACACAAAACCCAATCAACAACAACCAGAGAAGAAATTAAAGGCGATACCAGGAGTAAACCCAAGACCGGTAAAGCATTGTCAGAATGGGTAGAAACGACCCAAAACAAGGGTTTTGACGCTTAAAAGTGTGATTAAAATTCATAGAAGGATGTGGCTTACGACGGAGTGGCAGATGGTGAAACACAATGACAACTTTAATTTAGGGATTTGAAACGAGAGGGGGAAATGGAAGCGTTTAAGTCACACGGGTGCAAGCTCACTCGTCGTATATCGAGGATAGATCAGCCGTCGTTTCAAATTTCAAATACGAAAGAGCAAGAGACGACACGTCACCGACCGTGATAAAAAGGCCTGACAAGATATTAGCCCAGCTATGTACATTGGACACGTTCACGAAGACCCATACTCATACCGACATCTCCTTAGACAAAGGATGGAACTTCAGATCCGTCACGATAACATGAAGACCATATATGTATTTCCAGAGGTCGAGATTCAATTCGCTTAATCTCAACTCGTTTCACTCGCAGACGTAAACCTGGGACGGTGTTAAGAAACGAAAAGTACCGCCTGATCTCCACCCCGAAATCTCCTCAGCTGAATGGCACGATAAGAGTACAACCAGAGACGTATACCAACCTGAGAAATATACTGACCATGAATACATACCGACCAGATACTCATCACCAAAGAAATGACACACGATCTCACGAAGTCGCGCCAGTTTCGCTACGCCCCGAACCGTTGAGAGAGACATTGTATCCCACGTTTACCAACAATTCCGTGGTTGGAGACCCATAAGGGGCAGCCATTACCCGATAAAGGGGGAGCATGAGAAGTGTACAGAAACATGGGACAACGGCTATAAGAAAGGGAAAAACCGATGAAAGAAGGGGACATAAAAAATTGAGAGAAGGGAAAACTCTGCCAAATTAAAACCAGACTATTTTCTATACAAACTTTGAGCAAATTATAAGCAATTACAGAATCTAAATTGCTTTCCCGTGAGAACACCTGACTTTGGTGATTTGCTTACACCTAGAAACCAATGCCTCTCGATCCATTTTTAACGCAGCTAGTAGGGTTAAGGGTGATTCCAACCTAGCGACTTAGGCAATCGGAATAAGAAGAAAGTAACGTCTTCTCTACTAACTATATAAGCATTGGTGAAAAGATCTGGTCGGATAAAAGACTGAACAAATTTCAGTATTAACACATGTGTCCATCATCACTCCATGTGAATCGTTTAAAAAAGTAAATAAATACATAAATTGACTGTTTTGTTGGCATGGACCAAACAGTACGGTTACCCTCCAAATATTGTGGGTAATGTATGCCCACGAGCCTTATAATGATTCTCATCCACAAGTCCGCTTATTTGTCACCTACATTTAGTATGCATTTTTTCATTTGATGTGAAACGTGAAAAGTGAAATGAAGCCCCCACATGGACACGCTGACGCCAAGATGATGCGAAGTACTTTCTTACTTTTTATGAGATGCGAAGTACTTTTCTGATCTTTTATTGCACCAGATTATTCGTAATACCTCTAGTAATTGTTCTGGAGATAACTCACTAGAAGTCGATATATTTCTAGGTCCCTCTAGCGAATCCCAACTTAAGACATATATATATATAAAATATAAAATTTTGCAGACAGGAGTTTAAGGTTAAACAGAACAAACGAGATGTCAGGTCCTCAGTGTTGTGCGAATCCACCAACATTGAACCCAACCACTGGAGGAGGCCACGTTGAGAACCTTGGTGGACTTAACACCTATGTCAATGGCTCTCCTCACTCAAAACTTGCTGTTCTTCTTGTCTCCGACGTTTATGGTACTTAAACCATCTCATTACATCTCCTCATTTTTTTATTTTTTTACATCAAAGTATAATCTGGGTTGTTTCTGTTCAGGCCATATATTATCGTTTGGGTTGCTCTTGTTTGAGTATTTTGCTTGAGTTTTGTGATTGTTTTTTATGTGGGTTTGCTTTGTGGTTTTGAAATGGTTAATGGGTAATCTTCAGCTCTTTATTTTGTTTTTTTACTTCAATTTATCATCTACCTGGGTTGTGTTTTTTATTTTTTCCCCTTTTTTTCTGTGTTTGTCTTTTTATGTAAATTTTATTGATACCTTAAGTAGATGTAGATTGCACATCACGTGTTTGATTTCCTATTGATCATACACCCATGTTGTTCAACTTTTTTTTTCTGTTTACTACTATTTTTATTTTTTTTACTTTTCTTTTGCCTCGTCCAGCAGGATATGAAGCTCCAAACTTGAGGTATGGCTTGCTATTACAACTTATTGATGCGTTTTTAAAAATTCTGTTTGATATATGATTCTGTTTTTTTTTTTTTCCTATTAATTTCCTTTTGTGCTAACACCTGTAATGGATTGAGAAAAATTCATGCAGTTTGGACCTTAACTCAATCGTGAAAGAAAATTTATTTGTCTAGTCAGTGTAATGATTCTGAAATTATTAATCCAGTGAAGCATATTTGAAGATGCTAATAGAGGATTTACTGATGGTTTTGACAATGACTTGGGGCTAGCAGTGTTGTGATTTGGCATCTACGTATATAAGATATATGTGATTATTTGCTGATTTGCTATTATACTGTTACCCTGTGCTTTTTTGGGAGCTAACATCAGATGCTTTAAATTTAAGGAAGCTTGCGGACAAGATTGCTGCAGCTGGATTCTATGTGGCAGTTCCTGACTTCCTTCATGGAGATCCTTATGTGCCTAATGCTGGAAGAACACTACAAGATTGGATTAAAGATCATGGAACGGTTGGTTCTGTACTTGTGATACTCTACAAAACTTATTTGACCATTTAATTTTGTTGCATGGGGCCGTTTTGATTTCATTGATTTCATCACTCTTAGGGCTGTTATGTATTTTCATATTTGAGCTGTCTTGATTGGTGAGTGGATTGGATCTAGCTACCCAATCGGTCTATTGTTATTAATGTCCTAATTCTGAACTACATCACTGTATACACTGTTCTGATATGATGTATTGAATCTACATGTGCCGTTCATTGTTATGTTGTGGTTGGTCCCTCGTGTTAAACTTTTCAGTGACTGGGCTAGCCATTTATTTTTGTTATAGGATAAGGCTTTTGAAGACGCAAAGCCAGTTATTCAGGCTATTAAGAGCAAAGGTATAACTGCAATTGGTGCTGCAGGCTTCTGCTGGGGTGGTAAGATACATGTTTTCCCTTGCTCGTGTATTTTTTTCATGATGGTTTCATTATCAAGTCTCTCATATTTCAACTAGATAGACTTTGAAGGTATAAATCCTTGATTTTCATCATTGATCATTGAACTGACTGCTATTAACTAACTTTTATTCTCAGCTAAAGTAGCGGTTCAACTAGCGAAGCGGGAGTTCATCCAAGCTGCTGTGCTGTTACATCCCTCTTTCGTAACTGTAGATGATATCAAGAGTACGGATTCATAGATTTTGCCCCTTTCAGTGTGTGTTCATAGGTGAGAAATGCTTATTGTTGAGTGTACACATAGTTTACATACAAGTCTTTATAAAAGTTCTGATTATTGCATGCGGATGGGAAAGTGTTTTAGTTTGTTTCTTAATCTTTTGTTGGACTATTCATTGTTTGATTTGGTGTAACAAACCATATTGGTTGGTATTGCTTTCAGCGGTTGAGGTTCCCACTGCAGTACTGGGAGCTGAGTTTGATCAGATTTCTCCCCCAGCTCTCTTGAAGCAATTTGAAGAGGTCTTAACTGCTAAATCTGAGGTATATATACGTATATACATAAATTCAGTGCTTTTTAATAACATGTACAATGCGACCATTTTTTCTGTTATTCCATCAATTTCTAGAGCTCATCTTCCATTCCAATAAAAGCAATATATCAGTAAAGTTTATTTATCTGGACCTGTTCTGTTCTGTGTATTCATAACAACACTTAACAGGTTCACATTGAAGTTTCATTTCTGCTTCAAAGTTATCTGGATCTATGGTTAAAAGCAGTTTCGATGACTCTTTTACTTGTGATACTTGTTAGCAGGTCGATGGGTATGTGAAAATATTTCCAAAAGTCTCTCACGGATGGACGGTGAGATACAATGTAGAAGACAAATCTGCTGTGAAGTGTGCAGAGGAAGCTCATCAAAATATGCTGGAATGGTTTGCCAAGTATGTCAAGTGAGGAACTGCATGGAATGGATTATTGTGCTGCTTCGTGTCTGTGAACCTCGGAACTCTAGTTGATAGTTATTGTATCTTATGAATGATTGAATAACTATGTGACTATGTCAGCATTTAGCGTGTTTGATGTTCTTGCAATTAAAATTGAATAAATATATGCGTGATATGATGAATGAAAAATTGGCACCGCATGTGGTCAGGCTTTTGCTGAAGGTTCTTTGTGGCGCTGGGCTTACGCGGCTTCTTCATTAAAAAAAGAAATTCTTTTAGTTGGAAATTCATTTTGTTTAACTTGTTTTAATATATATCTCGAAAATATATGTAGTGCTACTTAAAACTCTAATCAATTTTGCTTTAAGTGTGAATAATTTTGATGAATTTAGAGGCATATAGCTACTCAAATAAAGTGTAAATAAATAATATGAGAACAATGAAATAAAAGTGTAAATAAATAATGAATATTTTAGACAATTGAACTTTTTAAATAAGTTATAAGTTGTCTAATTTTTATTTTTAAAATTTCTTTAAACTTTTATTAGTAGATGTATTATTTAGTTCTTAACATAACATTTATTTTGAAAATAGAAATAAATACTCATAAATCTTTTTTAAAAAATTAGAGTAAATAAATACTAATGGCCGTTTTATAAGTCATATTAAACAGATTTAAACTTATAAAATTTCGTAATTTATTAACGGCTCATGAATTAGTGGGTGTAAGGATCTGGAACGCTAGTCAAATAAAATTATTTGCAAAACCAATTGGTCATATTAAGAAATTAACAGGTTTCTTTCAAAGTTAAAAAAATGTTATAATGTTGATCGTCATATTATTTAAATTTTATGCAGAGACTAGTGGCATGGACCAAACATTATTCGAACTTTTATATATGAAGTGGCATGATAAGAACCAAAGAAAAAGTACGAAATTGTTCCCTTCCAAGTAAAATCAAAAGAAAAATAAATAAATAAATGCCAATCACCAATGCCATGCCAACGACCCGGCGGCTCGATAGTTAATATTCCATTACTTGATGCAAAAGATTCGTGGCATGGACCAAGCAAACATTGTTCTTCCGAATCAACGAACCTATACATAAAACGGAGTGGCGTGTGGCCCAAGAAAAATAAGAAATTGTTACTCCCCAAATAAAAAAATGTCGGAAGCTACACAAGGGCCGGAAAAATGCAACGCCGTGACGCAGGCATCCGGCATAATAATTTATAACTCTCACGAACCAGGACCCACATGTTTCTTTTTGAAAGTATAAACAATTGGGAGGTAAATAGAGTCCCGGCAGTAAACATGCTGAAACTCTATATATATAGATATACATAACGTAAGTCTCTCCGGCGGAGAAAATCATAGAAGTTTGTGATAGAAGAAGAGAGTGTTTACTGAACACTAGTGTAAGGAAGGTTAAGCATAAGCAGGAGAAAAATGTCAGGTCCTCAGTGCTGTGCAAATCCACCAACACTGAATCCAAACAGTGGAGCAGGTCATGTTGAGAAACTTGGTGGACTCAGCACTTACGTCACTGGCTCTCCTGACTCCAAGCTTGCTACTCTTCTCATTTCCGACGTTTTCGGTACCTGACCCATCTCAGTATCATGTCCATTCACATCTTATATTTTCACTGCAAATTATGATCCGGGTTGTGTTTATTTGGGCAAATTACATCTGGGCTGCTTTTGTTTTAGTCTTTTGCTTTAGTTTTCTGTGGGTATGTTTCACTGTTTTTGCCGTTTCTTGTTTTCACTAGTTAATTTTATTTCTCTCACTTCAATTTATCATCAGGGTTGCCTGTTTTTGGGGTTGCCTGTTTTTATGTATCTTTTGATTGCTTAATTGGGGTGTTTGTCGGTTCTCTTTGTCCTCCATTTGGTTTCTTATTGATTCTACCTATTTTGTTCACCTTTATTTTTCTGCCTCTAAAAGCTTCTAATTCTTACTTATCTTCGCCTTATCTTGCAGGTTATGAAGCTCCAAACTTGAGGTATGACTTGCTCTAATTTCTTTATCTTGCTTCCACAGCTAATTGATTTGTTTTGTGAGCTTATCTTGATTTATGATTCTACGTGTCTTTGTCTTTGCTATTATTATTCATGCTCTTCTTCGGATTAAGAAAAATTTGTACATTTTGGAACCTTCCTCAATCACCGGTAAACATATTCAGAGGGTATCTAATTGAAAATTTGAAATTATGTATACCCATGAAAACAACTATGGGTCAATGGTACCGTGATTTGGTATCTATTTATAAACATTGTACAAGCATGTGTTTATTTATCTGCCAGTCAGTTGCTCTATCATATTGCTACCCTGTGTTCGACTGGGAGCTAATATCAGATGCTTTCTACAATAAAGGAAGCTTGCAGACAAGGTTGCAGCAGCTGGATTCTATGTGGCAGTTCCTGACTTCTTTCATGGGGATCCAAATGTAGATGGTGGGAGACCCCTACAGGAATGGATAAAAGATCATGGAGTGGTTGGTTCCAGACTTCTGATACTTGACAAAATGTATTTCATTATTTAATGCTGTTATAGAGGGCCATGTTAATGTTTCAGTGCTGAGCCATTTAATTTTCTAATAGGACAAGGGATTTGAAGAGGCAAAGCCAGTTATTCAAGCTCTGAAGTGCAAAGGAATAACTGCAACTGGGGCTGTGGGCTTCTGCTGGGGTGGTAAGATAAATGTTTTGCCTTATTCACCTATTGTTTATTATAGTTTCATTATCATAGTCCCTTATATGTCAACATAATGTAACGCAATTGTATATCAACAATTAGAGAAAAGTTGAATATAAAATCCTTAGTTTTCATCATGCAGCCATGACTTGACTAATATCAATTCACTTTTCTTCTCAGCTAAAGTAGTGGTTCAACTAGCAAAGCACGAGTTCATCCAAGCTGCCGTGCTGTTACATCCCTCTTTTGTCACTGTAGATGATATCAAGGGTATGAATTCTTAGATATTCTGATGCTGCTTTGTCAAATGTTTGTTGTTTATTGCAATCTCAGCTTCTCAGTGTATTTTTTCAGCAAGAGACAGCTTATTCTTGAGCATGAATGCAATGTTTTACATAAGTCCTTACATCCGTTCTGATTATTGCAAGTGGTTGTTGGGTAGAGAGTAATACCTTTAGTTTGTTCCTCTCTATATCGGATTATTCTGTTTAATCTTTTATTCTTACGAGTTTGGCTCAAAAAACATACTGTTGATCTTTACTTTCAGGGGTTGAGGTTCCCATTTCAGTATTGGGAGCAGAAATTGATCAGTTTTCTCCGCCAGCCCTGGTGAAGGAGTTTGAAGAGGCCTTAACTGCCAAATCTGAGGTGTGAAAATCCAGTGCTTTGTTCTAGTTTGTGTCTTTTTTGTGATCTTTTGCTTTTATTCCAATTAACTAACTACCAGCAGGCATCTTTATTTTCAAAGCAATGTTATATAATTCTTTTGGGGTTTGCCTTCTCATGTTTTTGTTTCCACACGTTGTTGAATAAAATTAATCTCAAAAGGTTTTGAATGAATGAGACATCACACATTTGTTCTGGTTGGACAATGTTGGCTGAGTTAGCTACATTGTGCGTTTGCTGCATCAGTGAGTGCACGATGATGCCGTGTCTCTAATTTTATTTTTGACTGAATAAGATTACCGTTTACCATTCAGCGGTTTAACTTGAAACTCATCCCAAAACTTAATTCCAAATGTCCTTGGGTCAGCAGCACGAAATTGCTTTTTGTCTTACCTCTATGTACGGCAGGCATCAGATTTCTTTGCTTCAGGTCCTTAATTCTGCTTGTCCTTTTTGCCCTTATATTTGTAACAAGTTCGCATCCAAGTTTCAATCAATATATTCCTGCTGTTATTTTTCCTCTTTTTGAAACTTGAAAGCACATTGAAAGATTCTTGTCCATTTGCTTCTTCTCAGGTTGATAGCTTTGTGAAAATATTTCCTAAAGTTGCTCATGGATGGTCTGTGAGATACAATGCAGAGGATGAATTTGCTGTGAAGGCTGCAGAGGAAGCGCATCAAAACTTGCTGGAATGGTTAACCAAGTATGTCAAGTAACTGGAAGAATAAAATAGTACTGCTCGACGCATGAAGACTTGAAACTCTATTTATCATGTGTGAATGATTGAATAACTTTCTGGACTCTTTATTGAGCGTGATGTTCATTTAGAATTTCATAATAGCATATCTGATGACAGAAAAATTGGTACCTTATGTTTCGGCCTGGATGTGGTCAGTCTTCTGCTGAAGCCTTGCTGCTAATCAATTTTGTTTGAAATATAACCAAATAATTCCATACTGAGTTAACGGTTGTTGGAACTTGAACACGTGTGACCCATCAAAGATAACTGCTCGTAAAATTGTTTAGCCAAATTGATGGGCTAATTAACTGGCCTATGTTAAAGTTACTATACTTAATTAAAAGTTTAGAATGTTATGTAGAGTTGATAAAATGGATCATCAGGTCGTATTTGTTCATATTCAATTAAGGTTGATTTAAACGTGACTCATTTAATAATTGTGTCAAACTTTTGAGATCCTAACCAACACACAAAATAAATGAGTTTTCCAATAACCCACTTAATATTTATATATTTAACAAGATTTACATTAAATATTTACTTATATATATAATTTATCAATGTTAGAAAATATACATATCTATCAACATAGTATACGTTTACATTATTGAAGTTTTAATTATATATGTAAATAATATTATACATCGATATTATAAAATATATATGTCTATCAATATTTTACATATTTACACTATTAAAATTCTAAATCTATATAGAATTTTATGAACGAAACATTATTATGTATATGTTCATCTTTCTTTTGGAAAAGAAGAAGAAGAAGAAGAAGAAGAAAGGAGAATTACAACCAATATTTAAATTTTGATGATGAGAATCTATAAATTGATTTAAAAATAAAAAATATAATTGTGTCACTAATTGGGTAAATAGGTCAAGATATTTTATTCTAATCTAATGCATATATATATATATTTCGATCCATGTTTGGGGTATAAAAATATAGCCACCTAATATCGAGGGCAAAAGGGTGATGTGAAACAACCAGGAGAAAGTCATCTGATCGCACGAGCAAGGGGGACCAGCAGCTTGCGAGGAGACTAAAATCAGGTTGTTCGATTCTATGGTCATGGTTTAATTCTCAGATTGTAGAACTCCACTTGAAAGTTCGTCTGTTATGTCTGTAATGTTTAGGCACGTCCCGCTATAATGTTCAAAGGAAATATCAAACGTTATAACGGCAGCTCATAACTACACAGGAACAGATACATTAATTCTTAATTCAAGTGGCGCATTCAATTTGGTAACGGCTGCGCATTGAAGAACAAGTGATGCCCGCAGTTATCTGTAAGAACCGGGAAAGAGCCTGAAAGGGGGATTTTTCTAGTTGGGAAATGGAGAAATCTAAAAAATACGTAAAAAATCATGAGTGTGTGAGATTATTGTTTTCCTAGCAAGAAAACTTTGTTGCTGACTTGAGCGTCGGAGGGTTTTCGCCAGGAAAAAATATGTCACCCCGTAATAGTTTTTTGCTGTCGTGAATAAAAGAATGTATCAGTGCAATTCAAATTCTACTAGAGCAATAAGTGTTGATGAAGCAACTTGGTCGCTATTATTAGCTCAACTAGATTTCAGCATCAACATTTTGGTGCCGCCTGTGGGGAACGGCCAAAAGCTATTGCATACCAAATAAACTAACAACAAGACAGGAAAGATGAATTCATGAGGAAACGAAGACAACGGGGCTGATTCTGGGATAATTTGAACATGTTGTTTCACGAGAAATAGCGAACAAGGAAATGGAGAGAATGATGAATGAGTGCATCAAATGAATAGAGAAGCAGATGGAAGCCCTCACTATTGTCCTTTAAGAGTTAAGGGAAGGACAGTTGGGAGTTATGGATAAATCTCATGCAGGAAACCCCGGTGTCTCTGGCTTAAGGCGAGCGAAGTATTTAGATTGAAGGTTAGTCGGTAGGAAATCAGGGCCAGTTGAACCCAAAGAGAGGAATGGATGCTCAAGAATGAGAATTAAGACAGCGCCTGAATGTTATTGAGTAAGAATGTGATCAGGTCACAGTACAAACCCTGATCATGCCATGAAACTTGAGAGAGAGGTGCGCCAATTAGCTTAGGTGATAGACAAGATCTAAGGGCGGTGGAAGGTACCAAGCTGGAGAATTATGCTAGACAATGAGTCGTCTCTCTCAGAGGAGATCATGAGCACAGTAATCCCGCAGGATTTTCGGTTCCCTGACCTTAAATATTCAGGGAAGAGTGATCCTTTAGTTCATGTTGAGACTTTAATAATATGACAAAGGTGCAAGGCTTAACACAGGCCTAGAGGTGTAGAGTGTTTCTGTTGACTTTGGATGGACGTGCATGGGAATGATATCAAAAATTACCTCGAGGGAGTATAAGGAGTTTCGAATATATATGTAGGGAGTTTACAAAGCAATTCTGCGAGGCAGGGGCTCTAGAATATGATATAATAGATTGTTGGGAATTAAACAAGGAGAAAATAAGACCTTCATGGAGTTCTTAAATAGGTATTATCGTGTTGTTCTAGATCTCGAAGCTTTTAACCATCCGCAAGCTTTGAAAGGGCTTACGGAATGAGTAAAGATAGGGCGTCTCTAGTACAATTTAAGAAATCCAGCAGTACAGTCGTACTCCGCTGCATATGAGCAAGCAAAGAGAGAAATTGAGATTGAGGAAGAAAAAGTGGCAGATTGAAAAAAAAAAAAAAGATTCAAAAAGCGAGTGGCCCCCTCCGAAGCAACAAATCATCTTCAAGCGGAGAAGCGAGCAATCGGGCATTCCCGTATCAACCCCATGCGAGGTTGTGCCAATTTTAACACAGTAGAATCCTACCTCTTCGCTCTCCCGGTCGCGATCAATGGAGAGAACCCGACCAACAACATAAACAATTTCAACAAACCAGATACTCGGTCATCTAACCACACACACAGAGAGTTCCCTAGGGACAAGACTATATAGATGATTGACCAAAGCCCGACATATCAGCAATATACTCCCTTGAAAGTCCCTCTAGAGGAGCTATATCACATAATCAAGGATCGCGACTTATTATATTCCCTAACCCCAATAGTAAAAGCACCCAACAAACGAGACAAGAACATGTTCTGCGAGTTCTATAACACTCATGGATATATAACAGCCCAGTGTTAAGACCTCAAAAACCAGGTGGAGGATTTGGTGAGAAATCGATATTTGGATGATTTTGTCTAGGGATCATATTCAATAGTAGATTTGCAGCTTAAACTAAAGGAGAATATTGGGGATGTAAGATGCGAACAACCAGTAGTTAGGGTTATTGCTGGAGGACCAACTTTAGCTAGAGATTCAAATAGATCCAAGGAGAATTACTCAAGGTATGCAATGACTAGCAGGGATATCTTATTCAATTTACCAGATGCGAAGTGAGCAAAGACCAGGTAGGTGCCCATTATGTGGACTGATGACGATGAGGAATGGGTGTTGTATCTGCATGAAGATGCTTTGGTAATTAGTGCTATTGTGGCAAGTAAAAAGTTCGACCAGATACTTGTGGATTTCGGGAGCTCGGTAGATGTCCTGTTTAAATCGACCTTGGATGAAATAAGAATTACGGGTTTAAGGCTAGAAAACATAAACACGTCTTTAAAAGGGTTCGGTGGAAGAAGACTAACCGCTCTTAGTATGGTCAAATTATTTGTCACAATAGACTCTACTCCATTCCAGAAAATCATGATGTTGGATTTTGTGGTAGTTGATAAGGATAACCCGTATCAAATAATCTTAGGCAAACCTTTTTTTAGAATCAGTAAAGTAGTAGTGTCAAACCATTATTTAGCTCGAAATATCGAGTGAACGACATTGTGGGAGTCGTAAATAGAGACCAGAGAATCGTCCGGGGTTGTTATGCAACAGCAACCAAATAAACAATGCAAATCACCTCATTGGATACTCGATGAGATGCTAAGAAGGGAAGACAGGAACTAGTTGAATAAATTTAAACAGTGAGCATAAAGCAAGAGGAGCAAAGAAAAATCGCCAAGATTGGGTTGAAGATTGAAGAAGGCTTAAAGGAAAAACTGGTGAATTGTTTACAGTTGTATGTAAATGTGTTTGCTTGGTCACATGAAGATATGTCTGGAATAGATCCCACGATTGCCTACCATAAGTCAGATATAAAGAAAGATATTCAACCAGTGAAGCAGAAGAGAATGTGCTTTCATCAAGAAAGGTATAATGCCATAAGCACTGAAGTCGAGAAGCTTCTGTGAGCAGGTTTTTTAAGGGAGGTCGAGTATCCTGAGTGGGTTTCTAATGTGGTTCTAGTGAAGAAGTCAAATGGAAAATGACAAATGTGTGTGGATTTCACATATCTCAACAAGGCGTGCTCAAAGGATAGTTTCCCGCTACCTAAAATTGATCAATTAGTTGACTCAACTACAGGTCATGGCCTACTCAGCTTTATGGATGCGTTCTTGAGTTACAACCAAATATTAATGTTTGAGCAGGACAAGGAGCATATTGCCTTTATCATAAATGTTGGTTTATATTGCTATAAGGAGATGTTTTTTGGCCTTAAGAATGCAGGTGCAACATATCAGAGATTGGTCAACAAGATATTCAAACCACTGATTGAGAAAACAATGGAGGTATACGTGAACGACATGATCACAAAGTCCAAATATCTAGCCAAACACACGATACATTTGAAGGAGACCTTCGAGCTATAAGGAGATGTTTTTTGGCCTTAAGAATGTAGGTGCTGAAATACAAGTATGCAACCCAAGAGGGGGGGTGAATTGGGATTCTAAAAATTATTCAATTTATAAAGAAAAACTTAATGCAAATATAATCCAAATTCAAAGCAATAACAATTAAGTTGATCACAATATAAAGAGATAAGGGAAGAGGGATTCAAACACAGAGATTTTTACGTGGTTCGGCCAACCTCACCTACGTCCACGCCTCCAAGCTTTCCGGGCTTGAGGATTCTACTAAGCAAGCCTCCAAGGCTTCAAATGCTTACACTTGACTTCCAAGGTGTCAATAAACCTTTACAACAAGAGATTATCCCCAATCTCTTAACCCAAGTGTATCCCAACACTTACAATCACTCAAAGTAAAAAATTACAAATTGATTTGCCTCTCACAATATATAGGATTACACAATGGTGCTTAATATGTGAATAGATGAAGCAAGAATGTGTTCTAAGCTCTATGAAGATTGTATTCTCGAATATTAGCTCAATGGTCGTGTTGTGATCAACTTTCTTTGAATTTGAATGAGCTTATTTATAACTGGAGCCGAAAATCTAGCCATAAACTGCTTGACGTAAAATCTGTTCATTGCTAACCCTAAACGGTTAACCGTTTTGGTTGGTCAAAGTTACCGTTGGGCCAGATTTCAAATAAACGGTTTGCCGTTTATGATTAACCTTTCGCCGTTAAATTCCAGAGACCTGCAAGATGAACATTAGTTATCCGTTTACACTAAACGGTTAAGGATTTGATATTATTTGCTAACTGCTTTTAATAAACGGTTACAATGTTTGTCTCCAAAGAACTCAGAAACAATTTAGCCTTATCAGGTTTTGTTACTTAGTGCCAGAGGAGAACAACCTTCACTCGACGCTATCGCTAACTGTTAAAATAAACGGCTCACCGTTAAGTTCCGAGCTTTTATCATCTTTCGAGTTTTCCCGCCTTTCATAAACGGTTCAGAGCTTTAGGCATTATGTTGTCGAATTAATTTGCTAACTGCTTAAATAAACGGCCACCGTTAAGTTCCAAAGAACCTTCCCATCTTTTGTGTTTTCCGCTTTTCATAAACGAGGTTTAGAAATACGTTGTTTCCTTGTTATCGGTTAACCGTTTAAATAAACGGTTCACCATTTATAACCAGAATTGCATTTTAAACTAGTTTTTACAGAGAATCTTTTTCTAATTTGAAAGTCCATCTTTTATGAAGAATGAATGGAATGATTACTAAGGCTTTCGTTTATTAAGAAATAGCTCCAAATTTTTATCAAAAACCATTTAAAATTTGTTATCATCAAAATCAATATTATTAACATATTCATGTTAACAGGTGCAACATATCAGAGATTGGTCAACAAGATATTCAAACCACTGATTGAGAAAACAATTGAGGTATACATGAACGACATGATCACAAAGTTCAAATATCCAGCCAAACACATGATACATTTGAAGGAGACCTTCGAGCTACTGAGGAAGTACAAAATGAAGCTCAACCCAGAAAAATGTGTGTTCGGGGTATCTTCGGGGAAGTTCTTGGGGTTTATAAGCCACAGAGGAATTAAGGCTAACCCTGAAAAAATCCGAGCAATCATAGAGATAAAGTCTCCTTACACACTCAAAGATATATAGAATCTCACAGGAAAGTTGGCGGCTCTAAGCCAATTTATATCGTGTGCAACGGACAAAGCCATGTTCTCTTCAAATTGATGAGAAATGGGGGAATGGACGACGGAGTGTGAGGAGGCATTTTAGCAATTGAAACAGTACCTGCTTAAAGCTCCACTACTATCAACGCCAAGAGAATGAGATAAATTGTACCTATATTTGGTCGTATCTAAGTTGGCTACGAGCGCGGTCATGGTAAGAAAGAAGGCAGGGATTCAACACCCCGTGTACTACATTAGCAAAACGTTACTCAACGCAGAAACCAGATACCCAAGAATAGAGAAGTGGGCACTAGCGCTGGTAATGGTTGCTCAGAAATTAAGGCCCTACTTTCAGGCATATCCAATAATTGTGATGATTGACCAGCCACTTAGGCAGTGTCCCGTGATAAACCTCAAGTTTCGGGCTTGTTGGGTCGCGAAGTTACGAGTTCGATTATTAGCTATCAACCTAACATCAATTAAGGCTCGTGCATTTCGTGGTTGAATCACAAACCGGGAATTGGCGTGATGGAGTGGATAAAGAAGATATTAATAGAATCTGGATAGTGATGGTGGATGGTTCTAGTAGGGAACAAGGAGTAGGTACAAGAGAGATTTTAATTAGTCTAGAAGGCGTGGAAGTTTTTTATGCGATAAGGTTCGAATTTAAAGCCACCAACAACTAGGTGGAATACAAAACCTTCATTGTAGGGTTAAAGCTAGCGCTGGCATTGCGAGCAAAAAAAGTGAAGGTTCAAACAGACTCCCAGCCAGTTGCCAATCACCTCAACAAAAGATTCCAAGCAAAGGATGAAATGATTAAACATAATTTTAAATGTTCCAAGCATATTATGACCAAGTTCAAAGCAGTGGAAATCGAGCTGATACCAAGGGCTGAAAATTTTCGAGCAGATATCCTGGCAATAATGGCGGCAGCTTCAGATGCGAAGATACCCCGATCAGTTCCTGTGGAGGTCAAAGATTTTCCAAGCATCAAGCAAGGAGCGAAAGTGATGTGTTTAGATACTGGAGGGCCATGGATGGATCTGATAGCCTCATATATCTAAGATAAAACTTTGCCCGCAGATAAGAGACAGGCAAGGAAACTCAGGTGTCAAGCAGCCAAATACACCTTGATCGATGGGGTGCTGTACCGACAAAGATATACTTTGCCTCTTCTACGATGTCTAAATGATGAAGAGCAGATTATGTATTAAGAGAGATGCACGAAACCACTTTGGCGCGAGGTCTTTGGCCTATAAGGTGTTGAGGCAGGGGTATTTTTGGTTGACAACGTCAACTATGTCAACATTTAGTGTGCCTGATGTTCATGTAATTAAAATTGAATAAAACATGTATGATATGATGAATGAAAAATTGGCAGCGTATGTGGCTAGGCTTTTGCTGAAGGTTCTTTGTGGCGCTGGGCTTATGCCCCTTCTTCATTGAAAAAAGAAACAATATTTTATTCTATTTTTAAGAATTCATTTTGTTTAACTTGTTTTAATATGTCTTTCGAAAATATTTGTAGTGCTACTTAAAACTCTAATCAATTTTGCTTTAAGTGTGAATAATTTTGGCGAATTTAGGCATATAGCTTCTCAAATAAACTTTATTCAATTTAGAGTTTTTATTAAGTGTTCATTCAGAAAAATTAGTTGTTTATTTGTTAATGACAGTTTTTATTAAAATTTAAAAAATTATATTAATAGATAATTTTTAAAAATTATATTATGAAAACAATGAAATAAATGTGTAAATAAGTAATTGATATTTTAGACAATTGAACTTTTTAAATAGGGTATAAGTTCTCTAATTTTTATTTTTAAAAGCTCAAAATTTGAGATTTTATTAGTAGATGTAAATAATTTGTTTGGTTGTTAACATAATAACATTTATGCTCAAAATAGAAATAAATACCAATAAATTTTTTTGAAAAAAATTAAGGCTAAATAAATACTAATGGCCGTTTAAAAAATTCCATAATTTATTAACGGCTCATGAATTAGCGGGTATAAGGGACTGGAACGCGAGTCAAAAAAAATTATTTGCAGAAGACTAATTGGTCAAATTAAGAAATTAACAGGTTTCTGTGAAAGTTAAAACATGTTATAATGTTGATCGTTCTATTATTTTCATTTTATGCAGAGACTAGTGGCATGTACCAAACATTATTCCGAATTTATATATAGGAAGTGCATGATACGAACCAAAGAAAAATTACGAAATTGCTACCTTCCAAGTAAAATCAAAAGGAACAAAAATAAATAAATGCCAGTCACCAACGCCATGCCAATGACCCGGCGGCTTGATAAAGCAAACATTGTTCTTCCGAATCAGCGAACCTATACATAAAACGGAGTGGCATGTGGCCCTTGAAAAATAAGAAATTGTTACTTTCCAAATAAAAAAAAAATGTAGGAAGCTACAAAGGGACGCGGGCATCCGGCATAATAATTTATAACTCTCACGAACCGCAGCCCACATGTTTCTTTTTGAAAATATAAACAATTGGGAGGGAAAGAGAGCACTGGCAGTAAACATGCTGAACTCTATATAAGTAGATATACGTAACGTAAGTCTCTCCGTTGGATAAAATCATAAACGTTTGTGATAGAAGAAGAGAGCGTTTTCTGAACAGTAGTGTAAGGAAGGTTAAGCATAAGCAGGAGAAAAATGTCAGGTCCTCAGTGCTGTGCAAATCCACCAACACTGAATCCAAACAGTGGAGCAGGTCATGTTGAGAAACTTGGTGGACTCGACACTTACGTCACTGGCTCTCCTGATTCCAAGCTTGCTGCTCTTCTCATTTCCGACATTTTTGGTACCTGACCCATCTCAGTATCATGTCCATTCACTTCTTATATTTTCACTGCAAATTATGATCCGGGTTGGGTTTATTTGGGCAAATTACATCTGGGCTGCTTTTGTTTTAGTCTTTTGCTTCAGTTTTCTGTGTGTTTGTTTCACTGTTTATTCCGTTTCTTGTTTTCACTAGTTAATTTTGTTTCACTTCAATTTATCATCAGGGTTGCGTGTTTTTATTTATCTTTTGATTGCTTAATTGGGGCGTTTGTCGGTTCTCTTTGTCCTCCATTTAGTTTCGTATTGATTCTACCTATTTTGTTCACCTTTATTTTTCTGCATCTATAAGCTTCTAATTCTTACTTGTCTTCGCCTTATCTTGCAGGTTATGAAGCTCCAAACTTGAGGTATGACTTGCTCCAATTTCTTTCGCATGCTCTACAGCTAATTGATTTGTTTTGTGAGCTTATCGTGATTTATGCTTCTACGTGTTTTTGTATTTGCTATTATTATTCATGCTCTTCTTCGTGTTAAGAAAAAATTGTACATTTTGGAACTTGCCTCAATCACCGGTAAACATATTCAGGAGGTATCTAATCGAAAATTTAAAATTATGTATACCCATGTAAACAACTATGGGTCAGTGGTGCCGTGATTTGGTATCTATTTATAAACATTGTACAAGCACGTGTATATTTATCTGCCAGCTTGCTCTATCATATTGCTACCCTGTGTTCTACTGGGAGCTAATATCAGATGCTTTCAACAATAAAGGAAGCTTGCAGATAAGGTTGCAGCAGCTGGATTCTATGTGGCAGTTCCTGACTTCTTTCATGGGGATCCACATGTAGATGGTGGGAGACCCCTACAAGAATGGATAAATGATCATGGAGTGGTTGGTTCCAGACTTCTGATACTTGACAAAATGTATTTCATTATTTAATCTCGTTATAGAGGGCCATGTTAATGTTTCAGTGCTGAGCCATTTACTTTTCTAATAGGACAAGGGATTTGAAGAGGCAAAGCCAGTTATTCAAGCTCTGAAGTGCAAAGGTATAACTGCAACTGGGGCTGTGGGCTTCTGCTGGGGTGGTAAGATAAATGTTTTGCCTTATTCACCTCTTGTTTATTATAGTTTCATTATATAGTCTCTCATATATCAACATGCAGTAACACAATTGTGCATCTACAACTAGAGAAAAGTTGCATATAAAATCCTTAGTTTCCACCATGCAGCCATGACTTGACTAATATCAACTCACTTTTCTTCTCAGCTAAAGTAGCGGTTCAACTAGCAAAGCGCGAGTTCATCCAGGCTGCTGTGCTGTTACATCCCTCTTTTGTCACTGTAGATGATATTAAGGGTATGAATTCTTAGATATTCAGATGCAGCTTTGTCAAATGTTTGATGTTTATTGCAATCTCAGCTTCTCAATGTGTTTTTTCAGCAAGAGATAGCTTATTCTTGAACATGAATGCAATGTTCTACATATAAGTCCTTACATCAATTCTGATGATTGCAAGTGGTTGTTGGGTAGAGAGGAATTCCTTTAGTTTGTTCCTCTCTTTGTTGGATTATTCTGTTTAATCTTTATTGTTACAAGTTTGGTTCAAAAAATCATGCTGTTCATCTTTACTTTCAGGGGTTGAGGTTCCCATTTCGGTACTGGGAGCCGAAATTGATCAGGTGTCTCCACCAGCTCTGGTGAAAGAGTTTGAAGAGGCCTTAACTGCCAAATCTGAGGTATGAAAATCCAGTGCTTTGTTCTAATTTGTCTTTTTGTGATCTTTTTGCTTTTATTCCAATTAACTACCAGCAGGCATCTTTATTTTCAAAGCAATGATATATAATTCTGTTGGGGTTTGCCTCCATCTGTTTTGGTCTCTACATATTGTTGAATAAAATTAATCTTAAAAGGTTTTGAATGATGAGACATCACACAATTGTTCTGGTTAGAAAATATTCGCTGAGTTAGCCATCATTGTGCGTTTGCTTGGTCAGTGATTGCATGATGATGCCGTGTCTCTAAGTAAGTTTATTTTTGCTTTACCAATTACCATTTCAGTGGTTTAATTTGAAACTCATCGCAATACCTAATTCCAAATGTACTTGGGTCAGCAACATGAAATTGCTTTTTGCCTCACCTCTATATCCGGTGCTCATCAAATTTCTTTGCTTCAAGTCCTTAATTCTGCTTGTCCTTTTTGGCATTATATTTGTAACAAGTTCGCATCCAAGTTTTCAATCACTTTTTGAAACTCGAAAGCACTTTGAATCTGCTGTTATTTTGCATTTTTTGAAACTTGAAAGCACATTGAAAGATTCTTGTCCATTTGCTTCTTTTCAGGTTGATAGCTTTGTGAAAATATTTCCTAAAGTTGCTCATGGATGGTCTGTGAGATACAATGTAGAGGATGAATCTGCGGTGAAGGCTGCAGAGGAAGCCCATCAGAACTTGCTGGAATGGTTAGCCAAGCATGTCAAGTAACTGGACGAATAAAATAATACTGCTCGACGCATGGAGGCTTGAAACTCTATTTATCATGTACGAATGATTGAATAACTATCTGGACTCTTTATTGAGTGTGATGTTCATTTAGAATTTCATAATAGCATATCTGATGACTGAAAAATCGGTACCTTATGTTTCGGCCTGGATGTGGTCAGTCTTCTGCTGAAGCCGTGCTGCTAATCAATTTTGTTTGAAATATAACTAAAAAATTCCATTCTGAGTTAACGGCTGTCGGAACTTGAACACGTGTGACCTATCAAAGATAACTGCTCGTAAAATTGTTTAGCCAAATTGATGGCCTAATTAACGGGCCTATGTTAAAGTTACTATTCTTAATTAAAAGTTTAAAGTGTTAGGTAGAGCCGATAAAATAGGTCATAAAATAATATTTGTTTGTGTCAAATTTAAGTTGACTTAAACGTGACTCATTTAATAATTTTATCAAATTATTGATATTTTAATCAACACGGAAAATGAATAAGTTATTTAATAAGCCGCTAAATAAATGAGTTATATATTTAACAATATTTGACATTAAATAGTTACTTATATATATAATTTATCAATGTTATAAAATATATATATCTAATATCTATCAAAATCGTATGCATTTACATTATTGAAATTTTAATTATATATGTAAATAATATTAGCCATTGATATGTAAAATATTGATAGACATATGTCTATCAATATTTTACATATTTACACTATTAAAGTTCTAAATTTATATAGAATTTTGTAAATGAAACATTATTATGTATATGTTCATCCTTCTTTTGGCGAAAAAAAAAGAAGAAAAAAGATAATTTAACATAATTGTGTCGATAATTGGATAAATAAGTGAAGATATTTAATTTTAATTTAATTAAAAAAAGATTTCGATCCTGATCCAATCTTTTTAAAAATCTTATTAATTTTAATGATTCATATCTATTTATTCACGTACTGTAATTAGGTCGCGTCAAATTTATTTTCCCAGATCTAATGTTATGTACGTAATTTGTATTCTTATTTTTGTTATATAAAGACATGGACCAAACAAACATTTTTCCCAGTCTCTGTACATGTGGCATGATACGAACCAGAAATACGAAATTGTTGTACTTTTCCAAATAAAATCAGGAAAATAAATAAATGCCGGATGCTACATGGAAATGACAAAAGTCACCAATGCCACGGCGTGATCCGGCCTTGAAACTTTCACCAACCATAGGTGATAGGTCCCCCATGAACAGAACTTTTACCTGTATGGTCTCTCCATTGGATAAAATCATAAAAGTAGTGGCGATATCAGAAGAGAGTGTTTTCTAAACAGCTGTGCTTACTAAGGAAGGTTGAGCAGAAGAAAAATGTCAGGTCCTCAGTGCTGTGCAAATCCACCGACATTGAATCCAAACAGTGGAGCAGGTCATGTTGAGAAACTTGGTGGACTCAACGCTTATGTCACTGGCTCTCCTGATTCCAAGCTTGCCGTTCTTCTCATTTCCGACGTTTATGGTACTTGACCCATCTCAGTATTATATCCATTCACTTTTTATATTTTCACTGCAAGTTATGATCTGGGTTGCGTTTATTTGAGCAAATTATCATCTGGGTTGCTTTTGTTTTACTCTTTTGCTTTAGTTCTCTGTCTGTGTGTTTTAATGGTGTTTGCTATATTTTTTTTTTCACTGGTTAAATTTCATTTCAATTTGTCCTCTCGGTTGCTTGTGTTTATGTAGATTTTGAATGCTTAATTAGGGTGTTTGTCGGTTCTCTTTGTCCTCCACCTGATTTCGTATTAATTCTACCTATTTTGTTCACCTTTATTTCTGTTCTCTATGAGCTTCTAATTCTCACTTGTCTTCGCCTTATCTTGTAGGTTATGAAGCTCCAAACTTGAGGTATGGCTTGCTCAATTTCTTTCTTTTACAGCTAATTGATTTGTTTTATGCATTTAATAGGATAAATGATCACTAGATGTCATGGCCCAAACCAATGTCATTAGGTTACACTCTAATCGAAGTGTGATTTGACCTCTTTCTTACCCAAATGACTTAATGAGATTTTGATAATGCTTTACAGTGAGATTAGATGGGGCTCTAATCCAATCGACTCTGCAGGAGAAATTTTGATAGAAAATCCCAAAGGAAATTATAAAAGAGGGAGAATTTGAGCATAATCAATAGTTTTTTATTTCCATTAATTTGTTGATTCTGGAGTCATTAATCCAGTTAAGCATATTTCAAGATGCTAATATAGGATTTATTTAATTGATATTTTTTACAATAACAATGGGTCAATGGTACTGTGATTTGGTATTTGTGTATAAATATGTGTATATCTGTCTGCTGGTTTGCTATTATATTGTTACCTTGTGTTCATCTAGGAGCTAACATCAGATGCTTTCTTCATTAAAGGAAGCTTGCAGACAAGGTTGCAGCAGCTGGATTCTACGTGGCAGTTCCTGACTTCTTTCATGGGGATCCATATGTAGCTGATGGTGGGAAACCTCTACAAGAATGGATAAAAGATCATGGTGTTGGTTCCAGCCTTGATACTTGATCAAATGTATTTAATTATTTTATCTTGTTACAGAGGGCCATGTTAAAGTATCAGTACTGAGCCATTTATTTTTCTAATAGGATAAGGGATTTGAAGAGGCAAAGCCAGTTATTCAAGCTCTTAAGAGTAAAGGTATAACTGCAATTGGGGCTGCGGGCTTCTGCTGGGTAAGATAAATGTTCTGCCTTATTCATCTATTGTTTATTATAGTTTCATTATCATAGTCTCAACATATTTTAACATATTGTAGCACTACTGTGTAGCTTCAACTAACTAATATCAACTCTATTTTCTTCTCAGCTAAAGTGATTGTTCAACTAGCAAAATGTGAGTTCATCCAAGCTGCTGTGCTGTTACATCCCTCTTTTGTCACTGTTGATGATATCAAGGGTATGAATTCTTAGATATTCTGATGCTTGTTGTTTATAGCATTTTCAGCTTCTCAGTATGTGTTTTCCGTGAGAAATAGCTTATGGTTGAACATGTATGCATTATTCTTACATATAAGTCCTTACATCAGTTTTGATCATTGCATTTGGTTGTCAGGTTGAGAGAAATTCTTTAAGTTTGTTTCTCTTTTTGTTGGACTGTTCTGTTAAGCTTTATTGTTTGCAAGTTCGGATTAAAAAATCATAGCTTTATTGTTTGCAAGTTCGGATTAAAAAATCATATTGTTCGGCTTTACCTTCAGGGGTTGAGGTTCCCCTTTCAATTCTAGGAGCCGAAATTGATCGCTTGTCTCCACCAGCTCTCGTGAAGGAATTTGAAGAGGCCTTAAATGCCAAATCTGAGGTATGGAAATCCAGTGCTTTGTTCTAATCTGTGTCTGTTTGTGATCTTGCTTTTTCCATTTAACTACTAGCAGGCATCGCTCAGTTTTGAAGCAATGTTATATCAGTCTGTTGGGTTTGCTTTCTGTTTTTTGTTTCACACATAGCTTAATAAAATTCATCTTAGGTTTGGAATGAATGAGACAGACATCAGGTATTTATTCTGGTTGGTGACATAAAACACGTGGATATTGACTGAGTAATGGGCTAGTGATCATGTGATGATGCCGTGTCTCTAAATTATTTTTGATTGAATAGGATTACCAATTACCATTTCAGTGGTCTAATTTGAAACTAATCCCAAAACCTTATTCCAAATACTTGGGGTCAGCATTCAGCAACATGAAATTGCTTTTTGCCTTACCTCTCTATGGGGCAGCCATCAAATTGCTTTCCATATCCTTAATTTTCCTTGTCTTTCTTAGCCGTATATTTGTAACAGATTTGCATTCAAGTTTCAATCATTCTACTACTGCCATTATTTTACCTTGTTGAATGCAGCTTGAATGACTTTTCCATTTGGTTCTTGTCAGGTTGATAGCTTTGTGAAAATATTTCCTAAAGTGGCTCATGGATGGACAGTGAGATATAATGTAGAAGATGAATCTGCTGTGAAGGCTGCAGAGGAAGCCCATCGAAACTTGCTGGAGTGGTTTGCCAAGTATGTCAAGTAACTGGATAGATAATAGTAGTGCTCGTTGTATGAAGACTTGAAACTCTATTTATCATGTATGAATAATTGAATACCTATGCGGACTTTTTATTGAGTGTGATTTTCATGTCGAATTCAATAAAAGCATATCTGATGAACGAAAAATTGGTAGTTCGGTACCTTATGTTTTGGTCTAGATGTGGTCAGGCTTTTGCTGAAGGGTGTCTGTTGCGCTCTTCTTATGCTGCTGCTGCTGCTGTTTCTTGATCCAATATTTCCTGAAATTTTTTCTCTTAAAGATGCTGAATTTTGGAAGATTGATCAATGTGCTACAAAATCTTGATCAATAAAAACTTTTGTTATCCTAGGAATTGAACCTTGAACATAGTACTTAGGCCAGGTGTGCTGTCTACCTTTTGTTGCTTTTTGACGATTAGTTTTGAATCCTGGATGAATATGTAGTGCTGGTCATGTGTAATAACTTCAATAGTTCAATATCTATTTATTGTCAGGGACTAAAAACTACCCAGACTTATTATCATGTGTGATTTTTGTAGAAAACAATGAATAAAATCGTGTCCGGTGAGTAAGAAATTGGCACCATATGTATTGAAATTTGCTCATATTTTCGCTGAGGGGTCTTTGCAGTGCATCGTTAAAGCTCATTGTATGCATGTATGTGATTGTGTATGTATACATATTAACTGATCATATTATAAGTTGTGGACAAGTGTTTGTCTTTTGAAGAGTAGGGAGAAAGGAATAGAAAGTTTAAGCAATCTTATTTAAAATCTGAAGTAGTGAAAAGCAATGGCACGAAGGAAAAGGCTCCTTGTGCCATGTGGTAGTGGGATTGTGAAAACTCACTAAGCAAGAGATATATATGTTTGTGGTGCTCTTTCCAACTCAGTAATGGCCACTTTATTTTGGAGTTTATCAACTGAAGACATCAAACGGATATCGCTATCTCTTACTTGATTCATTTACACGTATTGTTAAAGAAAGCCGTGGATCCCAAAAAGAGGGAAAGTTGAAACAGACACAAGATGAAAAATGAAAGGATGATTTGGCCAGGGCTGCTTTCTGTGTGCGTGTGGTGGGCATTTCACACTGTTTTTCATTCACACAGCAAATTGATGTGGTGTTGTAGAGCCGTGAGGGCACGATAATTTATATTGTACACATGAGAGCCCAACAGCCACACATAAGATAAAGTTAAATTGGCTTTAGAAAAAACAAACCCCCATTTCCAATTTTCAAAATTCACGCAGGAAAAAAGGGGATTTTTATTTAATGAATGATTTCATGTCTTGTTCCGGGGTTGTTGGAGGATTTGAGAACCACGGTCTAAATAAATTTTTGACCGAATTAGGAAGTTGATAGGCATAACTACGGGTGAGAGAAAAAATCATGAAAAAAATTATGTACAATTGTTCTGTGGGCTGAACTCAAAACACACAACATCGGTAAGATTGACCATTTTTATCATTTTCATTATATGATTCACAGCTTCTTTAAAAATAAAAAAGAGTTTTCTAGACAGTAGCAAACTAGTCATTATATCTTAATTTGAATTTCAACTAATATAATATTGATGGTTGAGTTATTTTATAAATTATAAAATTTATTATTTAATAAACGAAATGACATGTATTATTAATTAAACTCTCAATCAAGATATGCATTTATCATGCTAGCAGTTTATTTATAAATTTTTCCCTTAAATAATTTTAACAGATATTCCTCACCGTGATTCAAGCTTACTTATCCTACAAGACATACTTTATCGATTGAACGTTATAACGTAGTTTCTAATTACGATATTCGATTATAAATATTAAGATAACGCCTACTATAATAACAAATAGAATCTATATAAATAATAATAATACGCAGAATCAATATTAAAAATATCTACAATATTATTATTGTTAAATACATTTGAACCCTCGATTTAACTAGACTTGATCTTCGGGCCCGTTCACGGGAATGATGACGTCGCTAACTATAATATAATCGATTTAAGTGAGTTATTTTTGGAAAATAAAGAAAATTGAAATGAATTTTATATTAGGAAGAGCAGAGGAAAAAATAATGAAAAGAAAGAAGAAAAAATCAAAAGAGGGTGACGTGGGTCCGTTATTGTAATTGCGAACAGCTCAACGGACACAAATAACAGCTCTTGGTCATCACGCGGCGAGACAGTCCGCGAGGCGCGTGGCGTGGCATGCAAGTGGAGAGCGAGCTGGGTCGCGTGTTCTCTTTCCACACACAACGCGTCCTTCTTGCTGCCTGCCACGAGTGGGCCTGCTTTCCGGAAATGGCAGTTGGTTACGGCACGGTCACAGGCTGTGCGCGTGGACTTTGCAAATGCTCCAATTTTTAGTAAATTCCTCTGGCTTTCTATTCACTTTCACTTTTTGTCTGGCCAATTTTGGCCCTTCTTCCTTCAGAATTTTCATTTTTAATCGGCTATGATGGTGCATGATTTTGTGCGTTACTTATTCAATAATCTGACGTGGTTGATTAATACTATCACGGCAATGCAGTAACTTCTTCCTCCTCTTTTACATAGTTGCATAATAATTAAATTCTCATCTCATTTATGTGAATTTTAAGAGATTTTACTAATTAAATCAATTTTATGGAGCTTGTCAAGAATTGTTTTAGCAGCTTATATCTTTGATTTATGAAAATCTTTTTACACTAGAGGCATTACATCATTAGTATGACAGAAAAATACATAATAAAATTATAGTGCATTAAATGAAATTTACACTTACCATAATATTAAACTTAAAACCTGATCACAAAATCTTTTTAAATGCTCTATTGCATGTGTGAATAGATATCGTTTATGTTAATACTTTACTACACTTAAACAAAAATGTGAATACTTAACAATTTTTATGTCATATAACCCACCACCTCTAGGTGAAGTAATTTTTGGATCGGTTTGACATATTATCAAACCGATCAAACTTATCGGTTTAAATATTTCCAAACCTATGATATAAATTTTTATAAACTGAATCGATCAAAACCGACCTAGTCGGTTTGGATCTCGGTTTGAGTTTTTAGCAAAATCCATTTTAACTTTTGACTAAAATGAAATAAAATCTTAGCAAGAAAAATAAAATCAAAACAGACCTCAGCAGACTTGAGAATGAGCGATTGAGATTGAGAGAGTTGAGAATGATAGGAATTAGGAAGCACTAGAGGTGGAGGCGGAGACAGCAGTGAGTGTTGGAAAATTAGGTTTGTGTTTTTGTTTTTATAGTAAGAGGTATGCTATTGTGTATGAAAGTGTACATTTCTTCATAATAACCAATACTTAAATTGACACATCGTATATCTTAAAGCTTTTTAAATTTTGGATTGGATTGGTTTGAATCCATTTAGAATCCTTTCCAAACCAAAAAAATCCAAACCGAGTGATGTCGGTTTGCAATCCAATAAACAAACCAAATGTTTTTTTAATGAAACCGATCCAAATGGTTTTGGATCGGTTTTAAAATATGCCCACCCTACCACCTCCCAAGCATACCATTTTCATGTCATTTATTGAAGTGTTACATGATACATAATACTATGCATGTCTATATATATATCATCACATCATCATGTCAATTCATGCATGGAGAGGACAAGACACACCAAATTTATGAGGTCATTATCTGCCATATATATAAATGTGTGTGAATTTTGGTTTTGACAAATAAACCGACGATTGTTTCAATCAAAGCCCATGTGCCTTACATGGACATCCTGTCAAGTTTTCACCATGTTTCTCATCTTCATCCCCTTCCAGCGTCACAACATTGCTTCAAAAATCTTCTTTATCTCTTTGCATTACCCAATTGGATAAATGGACCTTGGAACGTGCACGTATAAATTTGTGTATTTGGTATTCTAAATTTACGTTTATTTTTCAAATGAGTTTCTATAAATAAATTGATTGTACGTACTACAATTTCTAAGCATATCATTTTCGAATCGTAACATTTATGCACAATCATTTCATGGAGTATACTTATCAAGGGATACTTGAGTTTATAACATAGTATTAATAACGTGTCCCTATCCAAACAAAGATAAAGCAATTTGTCGACACTTATTGATCAAGTGCTTATAATATTTTAGTTGCTAAAGCACCACCTGGCAGCAAAGCTGTCTACACTATGCACAGTTCAAATCACATTGTTAATTTATTGTATGGTTTATTCACAAAGGACTGCAAAATCAGTTTCAGCCATTCATGCGATTCACCAATTCTCTATCTTATCTCTTCTCTCCCACCCCCCCAAAATTAATCACTTATATAATTAAAAGTATATTAACAAAACAATCAATTTAACCTCTTTTCCTTTTTGGGTAAAAGCCGCTGCACTAATCACCAATCACCTCAGATAAAATAAACAACCAAAAAGGGGAAGTTAAAAAGAGTGATCATCAAAATTTATGTGGGGCAGACTGGTATTTTTACTGGTAATATGACCAAAGTTTTGTGGCAGAATGGTCTTTTCACAAAACATATTAAATATTACTATATCAAATTAAAAAAAAAAAAAATATCAATACGACGCTTGTTATCTCTCATTCACAAAAAGGCTTTTCAACTAGGAACGAGTACAGAACAACAGCACACGTAGATTTCCATTCTCTCTTGAGCCAGCTTAAGATCCAAAACAACAAAAGCACTTTCCATAAAAGCAGAAGCGCTTTCGTTATTCTTCTCCATCTTTTCATCTGATCAAACGCATAAGTTTTAAAATTCTCAAAACAGAAACTCTTTTTTTTTTTTTTTACGTATACCCATTTGTTTTCTCACGACGCAAAGCAAAAGAAATAGTTATTATCGTCTCCAACCTTCAGTTAGATTCTCACAAATTTAAGTTTTTCCGCTTAAAAAATTAAAAAAAAAATTAAACTTGATCTGTTATCGCTCTTTTTCCAGCTACATTTAGACGACTCCGCCATTATCTTTTGGCCACTCTGTGTTTTTCAAGTATTCTCTTTGTTTGATTCCTTCTTTACTTAAAGAAAAAACAAATTAACATTTAGTATCTGGGTCCTTGTTTGGGTTCAAAAGTTTGTTGCTTTAGCCTTCTTTAAAGTTTAGGTTTTTCCGTTTATTGCTTTTTTAGCTCTTCTTTGATCTTGGCATTTTAGCGAGAGTTTAGTGTTCTTTTGTTTTCTGGATACTTTTGTTTTAGTGGAATTTGGGATTTGGTTATCTGGATTGTGTGATCTTGTGGCTGGAGTTGCTGCTCGTTGATTTGTTTGCTTTTGAAAGATCTTGATGCTTTGTTGCTAAGATGCAGCCTGATCAAAGAAAAAAGGTGAGTTCAATCATTTCCTAGATGTGTGTATGCTTTTGTTTATTTATAATTATTGTATGCGAATGTGTGTAGATTTGTGTTAGTTGCTATCATTCGCGCAAGATCTTAACGAGTAGTATTGAGGGCATAATCTGTTGTTTATGTTTAGTTCATTGGTAATTTGATTTGTTACTTGGCATTGGGGGAAAAAAAAATCTCAGTTTGTTCTCTATTATGCTTAAAAATTTTGTGGTCCAATTGTAATGGAATATTTTTGTTGTATAGTGGGTATAATTCTTGTATCTGGATAGGAAGGATCAGCATGTCATCTTCATGTCTCATGTTCTCTGTCACATAGTTATATCCCCTTCTGTAATTTTGTGGACCCTATCATTCTTGTCATGTAAGAATCTCATAGTGTGTTTGCTTCACTGTATGTTTTGGGTTGAGAATTGGTTGAGGAACTGTAAATGGCATATTACTTGTTATATGAGATATATCACTTCTCGTTACAGATTGTAAGTTGGCAAATGGCAACCACAACTTTGTGTTCTAATATTTCTCCCATTCTTTTGTATGCCTTTGTGTTTACGGTTGCTAGTTGCCCTGGAGAAAATGTTATATTAAATGATAGTTAAATACTCCCTTTTTTCAGGGTCATTAACTGATGTCCTCATAGTCAATGATTGTAGTCTTTTTTCATTTACTTTACTGTATGTATTGTTTTACCTCAAGGTATTCCTTTGACCACTATACTAAACCTTGGTGATGAGAGGTTGCAAACAAGGTGTGTAGCCAAATTTAAGTTCTTGGATTTCTTCATACATTGTTTGATTGGAGATGAAACTAATTAAAATCAATAATTACTTGGACAATGTCCGAATTTTGCAGATACTAAGCATAGTTGCCAGTGTTGGTGGTACATGCATGTTGTATATTTTGGTAGTATTGGTTTATATTTGTTGCACAAGTTGATTTGATTTGATATGATTAACACTAGTGGGTTGCTTATATATACTTGTGGTATTGCAGTCATCTGCAGATGTGGACTTTTCACTGAGTATGGGAAGGTAGCAGGTACAAAATAGAGGAAGTAATAGGTAAAGGAAGCTATGGTGTGGTTTGCTCAGCATATGACACGTACTGGAGAAAAGGTTGTAATTAAGAAAATCAATGATATATTCAACATGTTTCTGATGCCACCGCATCCTTCGTGAGATAAACTTCTTAGACTCTTGCGTCATCCAGACATTGTTGAGATCAAGCATCTTGTTACCACCTTCCAGAAGGGAATTCAAAGACATATGTTGTTTTTGAACTCATGGAATCTGATTTACACCAGGTTATTAAAGCAAATGACGATTTGACTCCAGAACATTACCAGTTTTTTCTTTATCAGCTTCTACGAGGTCTGAAATACATCCACACAGGTTAGATCTTATTCTTTCATTGGAGAACATCTCTTCCTCTTATGTGCTTGTGGTACATTTAGAATTGTGGATGTGGCTCATGTAAGGAAATTACTCTCGGTAGTCTCTAATGGACATTCCAGTCTGAAATTTTATTTTTCAATCTGTTATGTTTTTGTAGCAAATGTCTTTCACCGGGATCTGAAGCCCAAAAATATCTTAGCAAATGCCGACTGTAAACTCAAGATCTGTGACTTTGGACTTGCAAGGGTTGCTTTCAATGATACTCCTACTGCTATATTCTGGACAGTAAGTTCTCAATAAGCCTGCAATATATATGGAAATTAATTTTAAATGGTCTACAGAATGTTGGTTCTTGGTCTGTTGGTGCAAATAATATTTATGGTTTCTTGTACTAACAGGACTATGTTAACAAGATGGTACAGAGCGCCTGAATTATGTGGGATCCTTTTCTCAAAGGTGCAAGAATTATTACCCCTTACCATTTCCTTAGAAGTAGCTTGATCCATGCATCTGGTATCGTGATTCTTGTTCTGTATCAAACAATCATTTTGAGTGCCTATAATTTCTGTGTGCGTGTAAACTCATGAATTTGAAAAGCCTCCAATAACACTTTTTTTTTCCTTCCTATTATTCCCATAGTGCTATTTTCTTAGTGTGTTATTTGGAGTAGATTCTTCCTACTAGTTGGATCGATAATATCCTATAACAATTTTAACTTACCTGGTTGTCTATTGGATTGAGCATAATTAAGATCAAAGTATGGTCATTTTGGCAGAACAGACTTCTCTCATAAATTTTAATTTTGCATGTCTTTTGTTTCTAATCACCCTCGTTTTGCTTACAGTATACACCGGCAATAGATATATGGAGCATTGGGTGCATCTTTGCTGAGCTTTTAACTGGGAAGCCTCTTTTCCCTGGGAAGAACGTTGTCCATCAGCTAGACATCATGACTGATCTGTTGGGAACTCCATCTCCCGAAGCCATTGCCAGGGTCTGTTTGCTATTAAACATCATTTGGTGTGGCTATGATGGTTTTATGTGCAGTGTCGCTCCGTTTTGCTTCTTGGTCTTTGCAATTTTTTTTTTTTTTTTACTGAAGTATTGATACTACACTGTCAGGTACGCAATGAAAAAGCTCGGAGATACTTAAGCAGTATGCGAAAGAAGAAGCCAATCCCTTTCTCCCAGAAGTTCCCCAATGCAAATCCACTTGCACTTCGATTACTAGAAAGAATGTTGGCGTTTGAGCCCAAGGATCGGCCTACTGCAGAGGAGGTGATTATTAGTGGCTCTTTTTCTACTTCTTTACTTATATACCCTTCTTCTAACAGATGTCCTGTTGTGTCCTCCTTCATTGTATTAGGCCCTTGCAGATCCATATTTTAAGGGTTTAGCTAAGGTTGAGAGAGAGCCTTCTGCTCAACCAGTTACCAAGATGGAGTTTGAATTCGAGAGACGAAGGATAACAAAAGAAGATGTAAGAGAGCTCATATATCGAGAAATTCTTGAATACCATCCTCAAATGCTGAAAGAGTTCTTAGAAGGTTCTGAGCCAACGGGTTTCATGTATCCAAGGTAGTTTATGGAAACCAATTAATTGTGTTACTGCTTGAAACACCCTTGTTCATGTTGATTTCATTTCAACCTTAGACATTGTTAGGAAATTATATTGTCTAGTTAATCTTTCATGAACCTTTTATATTTTTGCCGGGCACCTTCCTGTGCCGTTGTCATTAATTGTTGATGATACTTATACATTTGCATTAACTTTGTTCTCAATAAATTGCATTGGGGGAGGGGGCGGGGGGGCAATTGTTTTCAGTTGCATAGAAAAATCTATGTGGTTTTCTGTTGGATTTTATTTGGAACTTCTTATTTGAGAAGGTCCTTTTGGATTTGGTGTTTCTGATTCAATATTAGGATATCATGCTGCTTTAAACAGCCTCAAATTTGAAATTTTCTCTGTTTTGAAGTATGATGAAAACATGTGCTGTGGAAGTTGTTATTTAATTATATACTCTTTGCAGTGCCGTTGACCATTTCAAGAAGCAGTTTGCTTACCTCGAGGAGCATTATGGAAAGGGCTCTACTGTTGCTCCACCTGAGAGGCAACATGCATCATTACCCAGGTATCTACATCTTTGCAAATTTGGTATGCTGCTATCCATCTATAGGCTTCACTTCTCCTGTTTATATCATCAAATATGTGTCTGTATCACTGCTATATGTCCTCTTTTATTTGTCATTTCCGAGTATGCTTATGAGATTTTATGTATGCAGACCATGTGTATTGTACTCTGATAAAACGGTACAGAATTCAGCAGCTGTTACAGATGATCTTTCCAAATGCTCCATTAAAGAAGTTGAGAAACCACCTATGGATAGGACATCTGGGATACCTATGGCAAGGCTCCCCATTCAAGTTCCACAAGGTATGCAAGGCAAGAATTATTTTATTTTGATCCTAGGATTTTACAGCATAATTTTTAAAATATGTTTCTACTCACGTTAAATTTTATCTCTCAGTGGTGGTTTCTTACTGAATGCTAACCCAATGTCTATCACTTTCATTCAGCTTCTTGACACTTTCTGTAACTCTCTGTAACACAGTACTTTAATCTGCCAAAAAAAAAAAAACAATTGTAATGGCTATTGGTTGAAAATGTAATTTTTCAAGCCTGCACGTTTATAATATACTGGCTGCTAAATGGTTTTTGATGTAGCAGGTGCCGCAAGACCTGGGAAAGTTGTCAGTTCAGTGTTGCGTTACAACAATTGTGGAGCAGCAGCAGCTGCAGAGGCTCTTGATCAGCGGAGAGTGGTTAGGAATCCTGCTGTTTCAACTCAATATGCTGCCAGTTCATATCCAAGAAGAAGCTCAGCATGTAAAAAGCGAGAGGTGAATGATGAATCTGTTGAAGGTTCCAATGGATTGCAGCCAAAGCCTCAGTACATAGCAAGGAAAGTTGCTGCTGCCCAAGGTGGTTCTGGAAGCAACTGGTATTGATTCATTGCTATGTCGCTCCTACAGTGGACTCAACCTCACACTCCGCTTGATGATGCTAGTTACACATCATCCAAGATTGATCTGCTACAAGTGGTAAATATCAGACACGGTATGTTTTCCTGGTGCTACATACCATCTCAGAGTTTAAAGGATTAGGAGTTTGATATTTTGTTGGAGAAAGCCCTAAAGTTGTAATTTATAGCATTAACTGAAAACGTAGGAGGGGTTAGTTCGGGTTCAACTGTCCACCCTCTTCCTGTATGATGAGATCGATAACCAAGATACAAGGATGTCTAATGTGATAACATATCTGAAAAGGCAGGGCACCGTTGATTGCAAAGTTCTGATGTCTCCTAATTCTTTTCAAATTGATTTATAAGTTATTACCTCTTGTTCCACATTTCTTGTTTGATTTTGGGCCACAACCATTACGGTTAGTTTGCTACTGAAAAAATAAGAGTGTATCTATTTTCATTTCCTCTCCATGGACGTAGAGAAAATTGTATTAACTTTCATCGATGTTCGAACATGTATCTGCGGCTTTTTGCACCATGTACGGACTCTTGCTTACCAGGTTGATGTAAAATTCAGTTTGATATCCTTTAATAAGATTACCAGTCAAATCCTGGGGCGTCTGAATTTCAACACATAAGCAGCTGTTAGTTTGATAACTCAAGTTAAATGGGTGACCTGGGATCCCCAAACTACGATTCGAGAAAGACCAGATAAATTATTTAAATAAACACACATTACGCAGCTACGAGACAGCCCGGTGCTTCCAAATGTGAAATGATGGGCATTCTTCAAAAGTCTTTCACCAGGGACGCCACTAACCCCCTTCCATGATCCCACAGATTTTGGAGTTTCATGATGTCTTTTTGATTTCGAAACCTTTAGAAATGTAATAAATTTCGAGTACATCAGAACCAATAATGTTCTTGTTTCTTTTACTCGTTTCTCATATTTTGTACCCGTTTGGGATTAAGTTATTTTATTAATTTAAGTACAAATTTACCCAAAATTTTACCTAATATATTCGTAATCATTGGTAAAAAAAAAATATATGCATATTTTGAATTGTTTGGTGACCTCATCACCATCGGGTACAAGTTGTTATGGTATTTGTTGGTTGGCTAACTATAAATGGTAACCGAATGTAACAGTAATACTATGTTTACATAGTTGTGATTAGAGCTGACCAAATAGATCACCGTGTCGTATTAGTTTTGTGTCGTGTCATATTTAGGTCGATTTAAACATGACTCATTTAATAATCGTATCAAAATATTAAGATTCTAACTCGACACGGAAAATAAACGAGTTATCGAATAACCCACTTAATATCTATATATTTAATAAAATTTACATCAAATATTTGCACACTGTTGAAGTTTTAATTACATATATGTAAATAATATTTATATCTATATTATAAATATACATATCTATTAATATTTTACACATTTACATTATTGAAGTTATAAATCTATATAAAATGTTGTAAATGAAACATTGTGTACTCGTGTCATTAATGGAATAAATGAGTTAAGAACTTTAACCCACTCAATTTATACACACATAAAATTTAACAATATTATAAAATATACATATCTACCAAAATACTACATATTTATATTATTACAATTTTAATTACATATATGTAAATAATATTATATATCAATATTATAAATTATACATATCTACTAATATTTTACATATTTACACTATTAAAATTATAAATTTACACAATTTTATAGCTAAAATATTGTGTAATCATATCATTGATAAAGTAAATAGATCAAGAACTTTAACCTTAACCCAATTCAGAAAATAATAGTGTCCACCCAAATCCAACCCATCTAATAATGGTATCAAATTTGATCACCTGTACTTATTTCAGGTTTGTTTTAGATAATTAAATCACGTTAAATTTTGACAGCTCTAGTTATCATAGATAGCTCCTAACTTTATATTTTAAGTCGTGTTACTATTAATCGTAGTTTGTTATTGATTTAGAAAAGACATGTAAGATGCTACACTTATTGAGATACAAACCATATACCTCATGTATGAAATGCAAGTATGACATAAGTCTCAAATAAAATAAAAATTTTAAAAACTAAATTCATTTCTAATTCAATTTTGTTTGTCTAGAGTATTTTTTCTTAAATGCGCACGTCCGTCTGAAAGATATAAATTATAATATGCGTATCTACACTATAGCCATAGGTGTCAAGGGCACGCATCCCTTTAGAAAGTTACACAAGCTTTCCCCTACCTATTCTCGGAAATATGTATGAAATGATGATAAAACAAATTTTATAGCAAAGCGCATACAGTCGCTGCAGGTGAAGCTTAAAATCGATTCACCAGTCTTTTAACTTCCAGGAACTGCACAGGAAACAAACTTTCAACACCCAGATGTTCAAAAATTGTAGAAAATATTAATGAACCACTAATATTATATTTAACAAATAATTTATCAACTGTTAATATAATCCAAAAATGTTTGGACCTAACATTTTTTTTTTCCCGGGGTGGTAAAGATAATGGAAGACCAGTCATTCCTTTATCAATGTACCCTCTGCTTCACCCGCCTCCCATTGACATCACAGCCATCTGGTAATGTCTCGTTCCCATGCCCTGAAGCAATGACAGAATGCTCGCCTATTTTGGCCACATATTGTAGCAGTTCGGTGAGGACAGAAGGGCAACTTTCTTTTAAGTATTCAAACCCATCTGTTTGCATCACAGCTGGAAAAAAAGGTCAACAAATCCTGTTGTTAGTATTGCTATCAAAGAACGCTCTCCAAACATATCATAAATCATAGTGCAAGAAGTCTGAATTTATCTACCTTTTAAATTTTCAGGTGATGCAATGAATTTGAGACAAACAGCTTAGTTGAACAGTGATGTTGTCTGCCAAGGCCAACGTGGTGGCAACAGTGTTTATAGCAACATCTTCACAGAGCTTAGCCTCACAGAGTAATTTGAGCCTCTCAAGTGCATACCGGTCTGCTGCAGCAAGAAGATGCTGAGCCATCAGTGTAGAAGCCCATTTTGGACTCAGATCAACAAGGTCTTCCATATCTGGCAGAGCATCCCAGTAGATAAAATGCAATAATGCCTGTGCATATATCCAAATGACATTAGCAAGAATACATCTACATCCAAATCTACATCCGAGCTTACTTATGCACTGTGCAACACCTAACTATGACTAAACATTCCACAGAGCCTGATCAAATGGAACAAAGAGCAGCATATCATCACCAACTCTAACTTAGAAGAAGAATGTGCCTAGATGAAAAAAGATAAATTATGAATAGAGAAGGAAGAGATACAGAAAGACATGCCGGCATCTCTTTGCTATAATCCATAGCAATGTGAGCTAAGTAAAATCCTAAGAAACTGAATCAAAATAGCAAGTCCAGCAAAAATTTAGAAAGTTAAAGTTGATTCAATTTAGAATATTACATATTAATCACAACCCAAATAGTTGGATACAACTGTCTCATGGCAGTTTCTCAAACTATCTTTTTGGCTTGAGCGCTGCTAGACACAGCTGAGACATTGTCAGAAAAAAAATTCAAAATAAATGCTCAACAAATCAAATAACAGTTAGGTTATATTTATATTCCACAGGTGTTTCAAAATATAAAAATATTTATACCATAAAACTGCTCAGGCATAGAAATAATGCAAATAGCAGCGGCAGTCAGGAATAGAAGCAAGAAGATTGTAAACCTCAGCCAGGTTGAGTAAGATATTGGTACAGTAGCAGCGCCTTAGGAGAAGGTTCCAGATGTACAATTGTACATATCATCCTGTACAACAATGTAATTACTCACCTCACAAAGGCAACCAACAGATGAAGCTACCTCTTCCTATAATTTTATAAATTATGTATCACAGATAACATACAGATCATAATTAAAGGTTCCCAAAGAGCTCAACGGAGTATTTAAATACGTTTGCTTATATGCAGCACATTAGGTGAAGACAACTATTTGTATACAGTAATCCAACCCATCTTGCAACTATTAATAGCCTATTATAGCCAAAAGCAGAAGAAACGTCCACCACAACAGTCAAAATGAATAAGCTTAATAATCTATCAATGCCATTTTATAAACATGAAAATGGAATGAGCCTTCACCCAATCACCCGAACCAAAGACATTACTAAAAACTCAAACTCCCTTGTGACATGTTGTGGAAAGGATATCCATTTCCAAAAAAGACTGCAAGAAAAGGAAAACAAAAAAAAACAAATAAAAGCAAGCAATAAGGTTGAATTTTTCGTCTCCAATGACTGAAGCCAATCACAGTTTTCAACAACAGGAGCCAAGACTCTAGTGTAAAGCATTTTACCATTCAAGAAAATAGTGGAAGAATGTAGGATAAGGGAAAGGAAAACAAGAACAGAGACAATGATTTATATGTCCACACATGCATACATTTTTTTTTTCTCCTTTCGATAGAAACTACATCAAGTTGTATGGGGCCAAAAATAGATTTTCAAAAGAACAAGCTCAACGTAGAGGAACGAATTAATGCTGTTCACTAGCAATAGTATGCAGGAAAACAACATGCATAAGACTGGTGTTTGTAGGAAGAGAGCGAGAGGAGAGAGAGTAAACCTTAAAAACTGGGACTTCCATGTCTTCCACCTTAATGCATTGAGTGTTTTGATCCTTTAATGGACCAAAAAGTTGTGCCTTGAACACAGGTGAACGTGTAGCAAGTACCAACTTGTGGGCAGCAAACCTTTCTCCATCAACTTCAAAATTCACATCAGTAAACCTTCCGCCTTCCAAAAGCTTCCCAAATTGCTTACCAATATCAGAAGGTGGCACAGGAATTGAGTATGTCTTAGGTCCCTCCGTATATGACTTAACTACCCCAACACAACAGCTAACTGAGAGACAATCATCTTTAAGGTAGTCTGATGTCTCCAGCAAAGTTCTCTTGAAAAAGCGTTTATAACCCCTGAAATACCCAACAGTGGAACCCGGTTAATTAAGACCACAGAAAATAACAGAACTAGCACTGACTTCTTTGACAACACAGAAAAGAGAACAACTGTGCCAATGCAGGTTTCGCCTGATCAATGGAGTTTTAATAATCATAGAACATCCATATACAAACCATCCTCCTACGACCCTGCTTTTGCAATAATAAAAAAAAAAAAAAAGTGTAGAGACCAGCCACCCAGTGAATTGTAGAAGAAATTCTAAAGCACCTTACAAGAATCAAGAGTAATTCAAACTGAACTCCATCAATATCATAAAAAACCCCAAAAATTGTAAAACTCTCCAAATGCAGATATACAATATATAAATAACCTTCTAACAAGAACTAAGTAAACACGTACAACCCCAACCAACACTAGAAACTTCCAAAATCCACTATTTGGTACTTAAATTCATCAACCAGTAGCACAATTTTTGGTTTTAACTTCTAAAACCACAAAATCTGCATTTCTTGACTTTTACAATCTTATTACATAGATTCCTACGCATATTAGCCGCATAAATTTACAGGGACTGAGCCTCAATTTGCATCCTAAAACATTAACATCAAATCACACAATAACTAACAAAACAATCACAAATAAAGGGCAAAAAAAAAAGGACTCACCACATGCTGCCACGATATTTAAGCGCGTAGGGTCCACTTTCAAGGGTTCTTCCGAAATGGGTATGAACCTTGTGCCGTTCCTTCCCGCTCTGATCCAAAAGCGTGAGCTCGAACAGCGCTCGCACGTCTGTTCCCTCGCTCGCCAAGGCAATAAACAACGACACATAAGCCGCGTTATCTTCTGCGCTCTTACCGTCCGGGTAAAAATAAACGGCCCATGCATACCCACCCACAATAAAAGTATCGGACGCTATGTACTTGCCGATGCCCATGCCCTTCGAAAGCGAATAGCCGCTGATTTTGAACTGGTGGGACCCATTTATGGTCTCGTTGCGAGCGGTGGAGGTTGTAACTGGAGTAATCGAGGGTTTTGTAGGGTCTTTACAAACCCTAATTGTGCCCATCAACAAGGGTGGTGGGTTTGATTGAATGGGGTGACAAACAAATTATTCTATCGTGTTTTGTTTATTTGGGTTAATTCCAGAATTAGGGTTTCGGAGCCGTTGTTGGGATCGGAAAATTGGGATTTTGGAAGGACAAAAATCAAAATTGATATTTGGGTATTTTGGGTCAAGAGGTTAATGGTGATATCTGAGACAAGAGACGGCGATTTTGGGATTTTTATTTAAGGAACGAAAAGATAATGAGACGGTGATGGTGCTTTTTTAGCAGCGTGAAGCCATAATTAATTTTTTTTTTTTTATAAAATACATCTTTCCTTTTTCTCACGACCAGGCTTTACCAATTAAACAATTACCCAACAAATAAAATGTGAGACAATAACATATATAATCACTAAAGTCTTACGTTATCTATAAAATAAGATATTTTTTTTCAATCGTACCACAGAGATCCCCAACCTCCATGAATTGCCTAGAAGAAGACGCAAACCAAATTCTCAAAATCCCGTTGCCTAGAAGACCATTGGAAGACCAGCTGGTGTGGACATACGACAACCGGGGTCAATATAAAGTCAAGAGTGGTTATTATGTGGCATTTCATATGAAAGTAAAAGATATGCCATCTACCTATAGTAATCAAACAGGATGGTGGAATTATTTTTGGAAATTATCTCTCCCAACAAAGATCAAATTTTTTTATTGGTGAGTTTTTTCCAACATTCTACCCACCAATTTAAATTTACATAACAAAAAGCTTCTAGTTGCTCCTATATGCCCTTGTGGTTTTGATTATGACGATACATATCATGCCTTGGTGGGGTGTAAACAAGTGAAAAAAGTTTGGAAGTTGACGAGGTTCTATTCTAGCCTCAAGAGTACAGTGCCAATGGAGTTTTCTAACCTTTCCATTCATATAGCATCACTTTTAATAAAAGATGAATTTGAGGAATGAGTGGTTTTTTGCTGGTCGATTTGGTTAGCAAGGAATTATCTAACCCATGGTAATGATGTTCGTGAGCTGCAAGACGTTGTCACTCGAGCTGAGAATGTAGTGGCTTCACTTAGAGCAGGTACAACGCAAGGTCAAGTCGATAGGAACTCTAAGACAAATAACCCAAGGCAGACTTGGCAAAGTCCACCCCAACCATGGTAAAAAGTGAACGTTGATGTATCTGTCAGTTCCAAGGCTGATCATGCTGGAATTGGAGTCCTAGTTCGCAATTCGGCAGGCGACGTTATGACAGCCTCCATTTCCCAAGTACATTTTCTGGGAGATGTAGAATTTGTGGAAGCCCTTGTTGTACAGAAAGGACTTAGGCTAACAAGCGACATTAGGTTGACTCCGACCATAATCGAATCTGATTCTCTCAATGTTGTTAATCTCATTGGAAACAAAATTGCAAGCAAGTGCGAAGTGGGGTGGGTAATCTCTGAAATACAAGAAGCTTTGACTTCCTCGCATAGCACTGTAAAATTGCTCTTTGCTCCACGAACTTCCAATGAGGCGGCGCATCATCTTGCGAAACTAGGTCTCTGTCATCCTATAGAGCAAGTATGGATCGAGGAAGCTCCAAGTGAGATTTCCACTTATGTATCTAAGGATAAAAATATGTAGTTCTTCCAATCAATGAAATTCCAGTTTCAAAAAAAAAAAAAAACCTAGGCTGCAGAAGGTACACTTAAGATTTCTTGATAAGAATACCGTAATCACATCTAAATTCTATTTAATATTACGAAAAAAGGTTCTTTCTAAACACTTTTGCATAAAAAAAAAAAAACCTCCATGAATTGCCTGAATCACCCTCAAGACTTAGAGATTATATGTTAAGTGCTGAAAGTTTAAAATTTTATTAATTTCAGATTTTTTTTTAAATTCACTCGTTTTTTTAATAATTTATATTTAATTTTTTAATATTTACATCTAAATGTAAAGAGTAATTTTTTTATAAATTTTATTAGAATCGAAAGATATCTGAATAAAAAATAAAATTTATATCTAAGAATATCTCTATTATAAATAATTATTTCAGAAACTATAAAGATCTCATCTTTATTCGCTTTTAACATATAAGACATAAATATTAAATAATTATATTTAAACTATTTTTATTTAACAAATACATAAGTAGTCACTTACATTCATTATTAAAAAAGGAAACATGTTATTTAAATAATTGTGTAACTTATTGAGATTTTAATTAAATTTATATGTATTCAGATTTTAAAATAAAAATAAAGCTCTACCTTAGGCTTAGGGACCTATAATACACAACGTGGAAAAACTATGTCTCAGTTTGAGAAATCTTACAAAATAAAGGAACCTACATGTTATTACATATAGATAATCTCTTTCAAAAAGAAAAGAAAATAAAAAGGCATACAGCTGAAAAGATATCGGTATATCTAATGATGTCACAAAACGAAACGGAAGAGAAGAGCAGAATTCCTAAATTAACCGGAACTACAAGTCTGCAACAAAACCCATAATCTTTTCTCTATTTGTGGATCCCAACAGTACGCCCAATCTTCTCTCCTGATGTTTCGTCGACTCTCCACTTCGTTTCTCTCATCATCTCAAAACCCAAGTCCCCATTTGCTGTCTCCTGCAAACCCCCCATTAAAAGTGAAAACAATATCAAAGATTCCATTACTCTCTCGTCTTTAACTCCAACGCCGCTTGTTTTTTCATCAAACATCAGAATGAATCATACCCAGGCCGCCCCTGTTAACAAAAATTGAGCTTTACGGTCGCTTGAAGCTTCATTGGGTCATGCCTTTGATTCAAATCCGGTTTGTCTCCTCCAATCCTTCTGATAATTGTAATTAGTGGTCCAAGTGGGGTTGGCAAAGATACTGTTATAAAGAAGCTGAGGGAATCTCCTGTGATTTCTTCATTTGTTGTCACTGTTACTAGCAGGCCAATGCGGCCTCAGAAGTGAATGGGAAGATTATTTCTTTGTGTCAAAGGAGGAGCTTTTTACAAATGGTTGATAAAAATGAGCTGTTGGAATATGCATTGTGTAATGGGGATTACAAGGATTCCAAAGAAGCAAATTAGGGAGTACATGGCGAAAGGGTAAGATATTGTGTTGAGAGGACATTCAGGGGAGCTCGGACTTTGAGGAGGATTTTAAACTCAAGTGTTTGTGTTTCTGGCAGCAGAGAGTGAGATGGCGTGGTGGAGAGATTAAGGAGCGGAAGACTGAGAATAGGGAGGAGTTGTTAGTGAGGATTGCTGTAGAGAGAGGAGGTGCAACACGTGAAAAATTTCGATTATGTTGTGGTGAATGCGAAGGAAGCTTGATAGTGCTGTGAAATTGGTGGAGTCTGTAATTGATGCTGAGAAAGGTTTCGTCTCATTAAGAAGTGTCATTTGAACATGGAGGTAGTATTCTAAGTGTTCTATTTCATTATGTAATGTTAGTTTCTGTATACCTCAAATTCGATCAATTGACTGTTCTAGAAATTTTAGTTATAGCTGGTGGAAATATGAATGTGGATGGTTGGAGTTATTGGATCGTGGTGTACATGGATGTGAATGGTAAAGAGTGATGACTTTCTAAGTGTTCTGAGCTTGGCCTTCAGCTACCCTCAGAACAAAGTCTTAGGTAGTTTCAATGTAGACAAGATGGTTAGGATTCTTAATGTATTTTGATTGTTCAACATTTGGGTTTAACTAATTTATTTTAATTTTTTAATCTATATTATATATAGCTTATAGATACAAGTTTAGTTAATGCTAGAGAAATAACAATGTATTTTAGGCTGAAAAATGGATGCCCACTACTTGGATGAAATAGGAGGTGCTTGGTAAGAAGGAAGGTTAACATAGCAAGCGTAATCCATCCATCAAACTGAAGGTCTTAGGAAGGTAAGAATCACTGCATAATTGGGCTGCTCAACTTTTCCAGAAAGTAGAATTGGGGATGATAGAAATGTTCTGTATCTTGGCACAGAGGTTGTTCTAGGTCAACAGGGCTTGTATCAAATTCTATTCAGAATATAGTGAAATATATCTAATTTGTTTATTGCTTTTTGTCTTATTTCTTAATTTTAGTTTCTGTCTTCTTAGAATGGAAGCATTTTCTAAAATCCATATAATTTTAAAGCATTTTATACACTCCCTGTTTCATTATGTTATATTTCACATTTTATATGCATAGCTCAGAAGTCAATGATTTTGTCATCCTTTAAAGGCATTGCATGGCAATGTCCTTTTATATGATTATTTGAAGTCGCTTATCGATGTTTATTGTTAGTGAGGAAACGTTATCTACTAATGGTTAATATTATGTATTGTATCAAATTAATAGTCGTGAAGCAATGGTGAGAAGAACTTCATCAAGTAGTCAACAAGAGGTCTCCAAAGAGAGTTATTTTCTGTGAGTTTTGTACTCATGGAACCTGGAGTTGGTTGTTATGTAATTATAATGATGTAATATTGGTTACCCGTTTGAAATTTCTCTCAAATATTTAATTTTAATTGTATGTAATACCAACTGTTTGCTAATGTTCAAAACTTTAACTGGCCCTCTGCCTTGGTACCTAATAAACAATTTTTAAAAGAAATTGTTGTAATCATTGAACACCTACTCAATCCCCTAGCGTAGTCTATCTAGTCTCATCAAAACTAGACTCGATAATAATTCTATTAAGAAAGATTCGCCGAAGAGCAAGATGGAAGAAGAAGAAGGAGATGGATTATAGTTGGTGTTATTTTTGTTTCTTTTCTTTGCTTGGTAGACACGAGTAGCTCCCATAGCACGGCTTATTTTTTCTATAAAATTGCTTGAATCCTCACTTAGTTCCATCACTGGTGTGAGACTATAGAATAATGATTTTGTAATTCCACACCTTTAACTAAATAGTAGTAGCTAAATTTGGGCTGAACCCATAAACTATTTGAATCTTGTCTTTTTATTTTGCTATTTTATGTTTCAGCATGTTACAAAAATTGAACTTCAAATTTTCTTAGTTAGCATTCTTTTCGGCTTGACAAATTTCTCGTTACATTTGTTTTCCTCCAATTAGGTAGAAATTATCCCACATATCGCTAGACTGATTTCAGCTTTTTGCAGCTTCATGAATATTGTTTTCAACTGATAATAAGTAATTTTATTGGGTTGTGAGTACGGTCTAGGTGCTGCAGGTAGAAAGAAGCAGAATCGATTAACCTAGCAATACGTAACTGAACGAAGTACATCAT
>JAUJEN010000021.1:0-28783 GCA_030448925.1 Citrus cavaleriei
GTAGTTAATGTATTGCTATGCTCAATCCGATTCTGCTTCTTTCACCTGCAGCACTCACTGTGCACGCAATATAAAAATTTTACCCATTAACCTATATAATCAAAGGTCTTGAATCATAACAAAGTACAAAATAGCAACCATATCTTACAATATGTTGTTTATTTCCATATAAAACAGTAGATCTGGATCTGATCTTTCTTCAACTGGGGAGACAGGCGCCACATTTTGAAAATGCAGCAGCTGAATTTATTATTATTACTTGGAAATGTCGGGGTAGATGTGGCAAAGGAGAGGGCACAACAGCAGGACACCTCACCCTGAACAAACAAAGAAAGAGCTAATCTTATAATTGTCAGTCTCACACAGAAACCTGACAAAGGTAGTTAAAAGAAGGAACTGAATTCAAAGGAAACCCCATGCTTCTCACACATGCTCTTCACATTCTCATCAACAGGCCAGACCAGAATATAAGTAGAGGGAGCTACAGAATTTTACACATCATAACCCATCTCAATCAATTCTATTCCGGCTTCACAAAATGATCAGCAAAACATGGCCAGCAACTACCCTGTTCGATCGGTTAGCTTGCCATCAAGAACACATCCAAGTTATCAATTAAAACCGAAGAAGAGTTGAGCAAGCTCAAATTTGGGGAGGAAGAGGTGAATCTTCGAGATTGGCATCTGCAGAGTCAATTTGCAAGAGCCTTTTCAGGATTGGAAGACGGTACATATGCATTGATGATCAATATGGCATCAACGCAACAAGTCCTCTCAGAATCAGAATCAACATCAGAAATGCATTGATGAATTATTGATGGTTCTGTTAAGCCCTAGACATTGGGGATCACAAGAGACTCCATGTTGTAAATCAAGGAACGTGTTCAAGCTTCACCTATGGCCCGAAGAAGAAAGGAGATTCAAGCATTGAGAACACCGTTGCTAGCTACATCTCTGCTTCAGGAAAAGATTGTATCAAGGATGCCAAGAAATTTATCGCGACATTAAAGCAAATGGATAATAAATTGCCTTGGAGTGTCACCACTTGTTGATCAAAATCATCATCTCAGCCGTGATTCGGGTCCTTCGAGAAGTTAATGCAGTAACCAGCTCTATTCCAATCCTCTGTTATTTTTATCAGCTTCATAGTGAACCAGGCCAAAGCAAAGCAGATGGTCATTAGTCTCAAAATTGATGCACAAGGGATCTGGGTATCTTCAGGAAGAGAAGAAGCAAGAGATTGTGAATGAATTGAAAGTGGATGTTGCACATGCAGTCATGATATGGGGAAGATGCAACATGTACAAACTAGCTTGAAGGAATTGAAGGCATTGAAGGCCTTGAGAAAAAATTTGGAGAACTTGTTCAGAGATTAACGAACTATAATTCTTTTGAAATACAATCTCTCAATCTTCGTAGGCATTTTACATAGACCTTTTTTCCCCCGGAGAAATCCTGCATAAGAAATCCAAATTTTAGAGGACTGTTATGCATTTTGAATTCAAATTATGTGCAAAAATGTATAAAATTACCGTTATAATTATTGTAAAAGAAATTATGTTATTTTTTTCTATAAATTGTACCAAAGAACGGCCGTGCATTACCAATAATTATTATATATTATCAATCATGCTACGCTTAATCTTTACTAGTTAAACTATTTTATAGTAAATTTATCTACCTTTTATTATACTTTTATTTCAATTAGTGTATTATTGACTTTTCCCACTTTAGATAAGTTTCTGGGTTGGAAATAAAATGACATAATTGTATATTCTGATTATTGTATAATAAAAATAATATTTTACTAATAAAATATATACAATTTTTTTTTTTAAATACACAATACTCTTAACAATGAGATTAGCAAACACAAGTACAATGACACCTTAGGGTCAGCAGTGCCAATTACCAAACACTGACTGTTTTTCATCCAACCGATAAGTCATTACACAACAAACTGGATTATTTTACAATCAACAACAATCCCGAACTGCACCTAAGTTAGCTTGTACTGTAATGTTAATGTTCGTTGTTGGTGAACTTCACATTTGTGGCTAGGAAAAGCATGATTTGTAACTTTACCTTATATGTTCTATAGCAGTAACTTTATTTTATTTCTCAAATAATAACAGGAATCACGATAGAAGTTTCAGTTTAAAATCTGAATTATATATCTCATAAGGTTACCGCATATCGATCCATTAATCTTAAAGAAAATATTATTGATAAGTTTGAAGATTCCATGACTTTGTCTTCCTCATGCGGGAAAAGGAAGGCAGTACTGCTGGCAAACAAAAACTTTTCGCTATTTTTGAACAACAAGGATTAATATGAACACACATGTTTATCTATTAAAAGGTAAATGATTTGTGATCAATCCTAAGTTACAGTAATCAGCAAGCAGCTGGCCCAACATTATTAATCTAAAGAAAATCAAAGCGAGCTCCAGTTCGATAAGATATACGTATTGCTAGGTAATACGATCAAATCTTCTACTACTGCAGGTTGCACCCAAGGCGAAAGGATTCTTTAAGTCCTGTATACAAGTAAAACACAAATTGAGCAAAAAGAAAACTGAAATAGCGTCTACGTTAGTGTTTTGACTTTTGGTGACCCTCAAAATAAAATAGCAAATCATGTCTTTCATACACTTTAAATTGGTGGCTAAGCTCCCTCAAATTTGGTGGCATATATATATTATGGACCTTGCGGGTGGTTTCTTTTTTTTCCATTTTAAAAAAAATTCATGGTAGTGAAACATATGATCTCAGGTTTTACAATAGAACCACATAATCACATAGTTAAACGAAAAATTGATCCTGCGGGTCTCACATACCGGCAGTGGTAGCAGGTACAATATAGGGTCCATAGTTACATACTACATGCAGCTCGTGGTACACATACGAATTATAAATGTCTTCCGTTTTCTTTCTTCAATAACTACCTCATCCATCTAATCTTGAAAATATATTGGTTAAAATATATAATTATTTCTGAACTTTCCACATCCAAATGTCGAGGATTTCAAGCTTCTATTATTTAATGGGGAATCAGTTCCAACTTCAATGAATTGAACCATGAAAGACTTAAATCTTCAGAGGCAGGTGGATATGCCAGTGGTGCATGGGAGATAAGTCCAATGAAGCTGTTAAGCTAGTTTTAGTGCAAAAACTGAGACCTAAAACACATACATACAGCGTACCCAGATGATCAATGCACATTTTATTTTATTTATTGGAAAGTGTTTTTTTGTACTTTGTTTTTGGTGTGACACGTGACACCGTAACCCATATCAAGGAAAAGTCAAATACCCAATACATTACTTCACATGGGTATAGGGGCCATGCCATTGAAAATTAAATGAGAAGGACCCCCTTAAGACTCCTGTCTTATCTAAATCGGAAGTTATAAATGGCAGTAACAATAATCTGATCGGATAATTCAATTTCACATATCTTCAATTGAAACCTTTCAGTAAGTTGCAAAAAGTAATATAATATATAATACAATGGTTGCTTTTTCAGCTGTTCAGTACTAAACAGTACGGTTGTGGCAAAGATGATTAGTCAGTTTGCCATAGCTAGCTCACATCCAGTTGCGATGAAAATTGAACATGAGCTGAATAAGCTTAAATCATGGGAAATTTCTTATTCTTCATCGAATGGAGAAGATTTGTTTAAAAAGTTGCTGGCCTTCGGGGAGTTGTACAGATGCATCGGTGAGTTTCTTGGTTTGCCATTGACCGGAGTAGTTTCAGCTTCAGCATCAACATGAGAATTGTTGGGTCAATGAATCGTGCTAGATGTGTTTGCTATTGTACTTGGATATGTGGCAGCACTAGGGATGCTGTTTTCATGATAAAACAAAAGTGTTCGTGGGAACTTCAATCGCCTCTTAGAAGAAGCAAGGTTGGTGATTTTACCATTGATGGTAGTGTGTCAATGCTACATTTGCTCTAGAAAGAAGATGAACAAGGAAACGGCAAAGTGTCTTGCATCTTGAAACAAATGGAATATGAACACGTTCTGGTTCACTCTCGAGTTTTGGAACTCAATGATCATCTCGCCTTGCTGATTCAAATGCTTAGAAAAGTAAGTCGAATCACAACTTTGCATTTTCAATTCACTCTTGCAATTCCTCTCTGTGCCTACGTTGAAGCCAAAAATCTACAAAATGGTCAATGGTTTTGAAGCAGTTGCACAAAGACAAATCGGTAACATTTGAAGGGCAAAGCAAATGAGTTCGAGGGATGTGGATATCGCATTGAGCAATGTCCTGATGATGCGACAATCGTTGCAAAGATGATGATGAGGACGATGATGAGGCAGAGATCAAGAATATTGAATCTGTACAAGGTGAGAAGTGGAGGCTTTGGATGGTGGCATTGAAGGCTTTGAAAACGCACTGGAATGTTTATTTAGGCGATTGATCCAAACAAGAGTTTCTTTGCTAAATGTTCTTTCTCAGTAGACTGATTTGTATCATGTAATTTTATTCATGGCATCCGCATTTTAGAGGATCTGCATTATGTTGTTAATTAAACTTTCATGTCAGTGGTGAGTAGAGTAAAGTTGTATATATACTAACAGATGAAATAATATTACTTGAATTATAGTTTTCCAATCACGAAAATCTTTTCCCGTTTTGATTTATAATTGACTCCCACTTCTTTATATTATAAGATCGGGTAACCATTCTATTTCGTAGAGACGTTTATGCATAAGAAAGTCCCTGGCAAAATGCCAAGCCCAACTTGTCCTATTTTTATACAACTATCCAATTTTTTTGGTTCTGAATCTTAAAGTGTCGGAAAAGTTCGGGAGAATTTTAAAACTATAGATTTTAAGAGGCTTAAAATTTAAAACATTAATACTATATTATGCGCTGTCCAACAAAGTTATTTACCCATCAATTGTAATCGAGTCCCTGTTTATTGATTGAAATTCCCTCATTTCCAAAGTGTTAGGCAAGTCAGGATTTGCCGGGAGAACCTGTACTTCTTGTGAGCTGGGACTTCTAGTCCTGGTCGAAATAGATTACAGTTAAATGCGCCGTCTTGCTCCCCACAATGGGAGGCCTCCAGATACTCCTCACATTAAACCAAAAAAAAAATATTATGTATGCAGTTTCTTAAATTTTCCCGCATTTTAAATTTTCAAATTGGAATATCTCTCTCTACACACACACACACAAATGAACAATCATCCACCGATTACCCAATGTTTTAGGTTTTTTTTTTTTAAATATATAAATACTTGTTTTTGTTTGCAATTTTACCAGAAGTTAACAATATTTTCACTCGTACACTTTTGTGTTAACTTCATTCTAACGTTATTGATGTTGTAGGGCTAGAAATTATTATTTTACTTGAAAAGTGAAGACGACGTTGTACACGCGGAAAAAAAAAGGCAAAATTGGTTTATAAATCAGCAAGCATGCCATTTTTTCTCACCTTTGTGCCCATCGCCGTGAAGAAGCTTAACAATTCCGCTGTTTTTTCTTCAATTTCCATCCATTTTTGTCAATGAAATAAACTTAAGTATCAAAGCTTTTGTTCATTCAAAGATTAAGAGGTTTTCAGGAAGTTTGTAGTTGTTTACAAGCCATGAAGTTTCGGTTTTTGGGGGTTTCATATCAAGAGGGTTTTAAAACAAAGCGTGTATAGGTTCGGCTCGAAGTGATTTCATTAATGCGAGAACGCATTATTTTACCAGGTGCCTCCCACGGAAAATGCACGATACCCGTGCGGACTAATATAAAAAAAAAAGTAGGTTTTGTTGAATTTATTTACTAATTCATTTAATTTGTATAAACAATATTATTTAAGATTTGTACGTGATTGTTGTTGATTCTTGTTTTTTAAACCCTGTAATATGGGTAGATTTAAAAATTGGGTCTCATGAAATAGATTTTAAACTCCAATACTAAAATTCTTAGTAAAACCAAATTTAATGTCTCTTGAAACCTTACGCTACGATACGATTTTTCACTTATATGATAAAAAATCTATTATATTTTTAATAATTTTATTAAAATTATTATTTAAAATCTATAACTTTTTTTTATATAGTTATATTTTAAAAGGAACTGTAACTCAATCCCAAACAGAAGCTAGATTGATTTGTAATAAAATTTTAGAGGTAATGATAAATTTGTAATAGGTTGTTTTAGAGCCGTTAAGATACAAACGCATCAAAGATTGTTGCTGATATAACCATTTTGTTTTGTTTTTTTTTTTTTAATCAGAAACCTAGAGAAACCAGGAACCTAGGAACCCGTGATTGCTGCTGCTAAGATGGTTGGGCATAATCGGCAAGCATTAAGTGCATTAATCGAAACATGACTCTAGTCAATCATTAAAGGAGACCCAATTCTCTACATTTTTTCTCTATCTTGATCATGATCCCAATCTCTCTCTCTCGTCATCTTTTCTATAAAATTGCCAGAATAAATCGCCAACGCAGCATCTGGTATTGCTCTGCATGATGACACTATAAAGTGAAGTTTTTGGAGGTCAAGGCAAAAAGAGCCTATTGATTTATTGTTTTGAAGATCGAGGCGAAGTAAAAGCAAGTTATTGTAGAGAAGCTTGGTGAGCCAGTTCAAAGCTACTAGGATTTCAAAGGACGGAAATGTAGTCATTTTATTTTTGGGGCAAAAAATTCATTTGATCACTATTCCATTAATTTTAAAAAAAATTTGAAACATGAGGTGGTGGATAAATAATTACCTTAAAATAAATATTGTGGAAAAATAAATGGTGCGAGGAAGGGTAGATTTCACTGATCACAACAACTAATCACACCAGCCAATATGAAACCATTTTGGGGCAATAAATTAAGGGAAATTTACAAAACAAGCCAAAAAAATTAGGTATTTTTCAACTTTAACCCCTCAAATTTTTTTCTTTCAACATTAGCCAAATCACCAAATTGTGGACGAAATTACCCTCCTCATTCCTCGCGTTCCCAGCGAATTCCTTCCCTCTCACCAAAATCTCATCACCGAACTTATAGATTGTCGTGCGGCAGTGAGGAAGTTGTTGGCACTTGAAAGAAGCTAAATCACGTTGAAAATCTTCGGAGATCTCCAAAATCAAAGAAAAAATTTGAAAACCCTAGGTGAGTTGTTATTGCCGTTTTTCTTGTTGTTGTTGTTGTTGTTGTTGTTGTTGTTGTTTGGGATGTTGTTGTTGCTTGGGTTGTTGTTGTTGTTTGGGATGTTGTTGTTGTTTGGGATGTTGTTGTTGTTGGTGGTGTTTTAATGGCGGTGGTGGGTGAGATGCATGTGGGAAAGGGAAGAGAAGAGAAAGAGGCGAGGAAGCTTCCTTCGTAGCGTGGCGTCATACAAGTGTGCCCGCATCGTGCGACATGCGCATGTCGCGCGCACATCTCGCGTGCGCGACAATGGCATCGTCGCGAAGTACGCCGCACATCTCGCGGCAGCACATGTCGCGCGACGAGGCGCATGCCATCTCGGCGTCGACGGCGATGCGTGTCGGCGCTAGAAATGCGCGGCGCATCTCACAGGCGCGACAGCGCATGTCGGCACCTGAAAGTGCGACGCCAGCGCACATCGCGTGTCGCGACATGCGCAGCGGCATGCGAGCTGCAGGCGCGCGCACGCCGCTGCGTGCGACGGTGTCGCAAGCCGCGTTGCGCGTCAAGACGCCATGCGGCGTTAGCGTATCCGCCACAGCGAGGAAGCCAAATGGCAGAGCTGCTGAAGCGGCCGAGCCAATTCGGCACCTGGCAAAGAGGCGACCTCTTGGTGCGACGGTTAATAGGCCGTCGCGCGAAGAGGCACCTCTTGGTGCGACAGCTTGATTCATAATTTTTTAACGTGATACTTTTAACTTGTACCCGATAAATGGGCACCGTCAAAATTAGCATTGCATAACCCACCCGGACCGATTAAAGAACCGGGAATGATGAAGATACCTTATGTTGATCACTTCCCTGGGCGTATCACAAGTATGTGCAAATTAGATGTCGTTGTTAATGCCATCCGGGAAAATTAACAAGGCAACGATTAAGCCGTTCAAAGATATATTTGGGCATTTCCTGATCTGGGAGAAATATCCGCTTCGATGGCGTGATTGTGCACAATATATTGCTTCAAGTGTCACATGATGGAAGTGAAAAAAGATGAGTTATGGTTTCAAGTTGGTACCATTTGATACGGCTTTCGATTGGAGAGTGGTGCTCAGTAATGCCGGGACTTTGCTATGGCGAAAAAAGTATTCTGACCGATTTAGCATAAAAACAAATCATAGGAGTTACTTAATAAGTACTTTGGAGGCGGATTCGCGATATCTCTTGGCCTTCGAGGAAATATTTATGAACTTAAGCTTCAAGACTATGAATGACATCGATGCGCTAAAAATTGCCATGTTTTACTTTGCTGATAGAGTGCTACACGGAAGAAAGGATCATTGTCAAATCAATTTCAATTTACTTAATGAGGTAGATGACATAAATTATTTTCGAAGTATTCCGTGGGGTCGTTTGTCATGGGAAACAATATATAAAAGCAATGATAAAGTATTTAACGGCAAAGCCAAAAAAATTTAAGAAAACAGCCAGTAAAATCCATTGCATAGAATTGAAATACAACTTTTACGGCTTTACATCGGCAGTGCATGTGAGTGAAGAAGTTTTTTTTATAATTTAGTTTTGTTATAATAAATATTTAATGACACGTTTTTTTACTTCATATCTTTCCTTGTTGAAGGCATGGATTTTTGAAGCGATCGAAGGACTACCATTAGAGTGGGTGGAGAAAATTAAGAGGAAGGGTAGATGCGATGGAAGCCCGGCTTCTTCAAATATTAACTTCGGTAGTGTATTCATACACCGAGCAGCCGTCTTGTAAGTCATTTATATGTATGTATATAACTATTACATAATATATGGTTATACTAATTGGAAATTGTAATCTTTACGATAGGATGCACCATTTTCCAAACCACGAAACCGGATGCAAAGAGAGAGCCACAAATCATTGGAAGAGTGTCGAGGATTACGTGCCGTATTTGCTAAGTCAGTCCAGAATGTGGTATCATCTATAGTATCATTGAAAACCGATGCAAAGTCATTTATATGTTTGTTTTTGGTATTTCTGTTTTCATTTTGCGACCTTCAATCAATCGCCCAAGTCCAAGATGTGAGGCTAAACGAGGATCACGACCCCACGAGCCCAATAGACTGAGCAGTCCCGTTGAGGATGCTGGTCTTGTAACATTATGAATCCGCGCATGATTCGAGCGAAATGAGCCGAGGTAACGTAGTCTCCGAATATTTCAATACATATACCTATCCGGCATTATGTCATAACTATCTTAGTTGCGTAAATAGAAGGCACGGACTAAGTTCCAATGATTATTTTACACGACCGGATAAAATAGTCTTCCATTCACGAAGTCGAGGCTGAACTTCGAATCAAGTACGCCTAATTAATCTAACCGGTGTCGAATTCTACGGCGAGCATGAAGCACAACAATATAGAGCGGTCATGGGTTTATATTTCAGTTTAGCGGGTGCTTGAGGGCCGTCGGTGATTCTCCGTTTGGCCCTGCGCCCTCGGTGAGCAAGTTTCATATGTTTTCGTTGTGTTATTATGATTTCAAACCTGAACTTATGTTAATATGTTCATCTCCTCGAAACAACAGGCTCCAGATCGAGGTGGTCCAACGCTTCGATCTTGACTATGATACCGATCTTTGGTAATGACGACGAGCACACCCGTATATGTCCTTGTCCCACATGGGGACATATGTGATGACAGTGTACAGATATTCACGGAGGCACCTCCCGGCGTTAGTAAGTTTGGCCGTCCGTATCGACCGTCGTATATATTTGGCAGTACGGACTATGGAATTGATGAAAGATCGAGTGTGGATATGAATCCGCTTAGAGGACTAGAAGACTCAAGCCTATGTGAGTCGTTTGATTGGTTCTTGCAACATTTCCGGATCGACCATCCAATCTCGAAATTTCTTTGAAATACTTTGGGCAATGCTCATGGGTGGCTTGGTATTTGCGGTAAGTGTGTTTAATGGTCGACATTACAATACACAATAATATTTACGGCATGGATATTGATATAAATTTACTTGGTATAATCCCTTCACAGCATATTCACACGTATTACCGCTTGATCATGGATATTGATATAAATTTACTTGGTATAATCCCTTCATGATATTCACACGTGACAAGCTTGATCGGCAGCGGCGGTTTCAAATGCACCACATCATATACGCATACATACTTGGGTGTTTTAAAATCCATAATCATTAATTATAATTTCGATGTTTTAAATATCTCGATATGTTATTAATTTTCTACTAATCATGTAATAGGTGTTCTAAAGCAATTATGGAACAATGGTAGTTGTGATGTCAATTCATTCAATATGGCAACAACTCGGTATATGGATGGAAGATCTCATGTCCAAACCGTTTACGGCTGTCGATATGGTAAGAATTGTCACTCAATCTTATGGTAATTGTGTATAAAATATACTAATTAACCTATTTATTTATGTAGATATTCATCCCTGTGAATTTGGGCGGCGATCATTGGGTACTAGCTCGAGCGGACCTTCGCGCGAGGAGGATGCGGATTTACGACTCGTTGGTTACCTTTCGCGAGGACAAAACATATTTGCGTAAATTCAAACCTCTTCAGGTCGTCTTCCCTCAATGGCTTCAAGATGTTGGATTCTACAACATTCGATCTGAGCTGCAGAGTGCCGACCCTTGGAAAGTAAGAATCGTTAAGGATGTGCCCCAACAATCACCTGGAAGTGGTGATTGCGGTGTATTTATGTTGATGTTTACAATGTATTTGATGTTCGGGCTAAAACTTGATTTTGATAGTAGCCACGGGCATTACTTCAGGAAGAAAATTGCTGTAGATATATTTACGGGCGATATTGCCTTGTAAGTCGTTGTATTGTATTAAGACTTGATGTATGGATGTAGATTGTATTTCTAATAGATATAAACTTTTGATATATTCATATATTTCGCTATAAGTAATTATTGATCAACTTTAGTACTCATTATGCAAATGAACATAACATAATATACCTCATTACATATAATTGTAATATAAATTATAATAAGAGTTCAGAATCCATAATTAGTTACAACGACACAATCAGTTTGGATTCGACACAATGGGATTTTTACATCTCTTACGGTTATGACCTGGTTGGTTGCATCGACCACATCTCACAGTTCTTCGGTTAACATCCTCACCGATAGAAGGAATTCTTAACTCTGGACGACGACCAGGTGGTGGTGCTTCGATCGGTGGGTTAACTCTGATTTCCTGGATTTCTTCTGGAATGTCCCAATCTGTCATGTCCCCAATCGGCTCTACTGGTTCTGCATATGCCATGACCAATGAATCTTTAGAGTAATAATCAGAGCAAAGACTTATGTAATCCACACGGACGATCAGACAAGCAGCAATTGCATGCGCACAAACAAGCTGATCGAGTTGGAATACTCTACAGGAGCAAGTTCTTTCATGAATGTCAACTATCCCTTCCTTCATACCACCACCCAAAACATGAAATCGATCTTTGAGACAAATCATTCTTTCCAAAATTCTCCTTTCACGACTATCTCATCTCACGCGTCGTTAGGCGAGTGCTCATCGATTCAACAATTTTCCTATCATAAAACCATTCTTGTAATGTTTTTCTAAAGTGATCAACAAGATGAGTAACGAGGAAATTTTCATGGTTCCCATTAAAGAATTCACGCTTTCTGCAATGTTGGTGGTAAGTATGCTGTATCTCCTACCTTCAAATTCGGACCTTGCCCAATTACACGTGCCCACATTATTCTCTAAGTAATCAGCCGCGGCCGAGTGGAGCATCCACAACCCTTCAAGTTGTCTTTTAAATTCTTCGTGTCCATATGCCTTTGCTGCATTAATAAAAGCTGGCTCGAACTGATCCCAAATAGCTTTGGACATCCTGAATTTAGACTTAATGTTGCCTTTGACATGGTAAAAACAAACTCCATGACCAGCAGTGTGAAATGCTTTAAAAACGGCTCGCTTGATGGCAGTGCATCGATCAGAGATAAATACTAACTCTGGCCTATCGCCAATCACTCCGTGTAACTTCGTCATAAACCATTCCCAAGCATCATTGTTTTCTGAATCCATGACCCCAATAGCTAACGGATACAGTTGATTATTACCATCCAGACATGTTGCTACAAACATACTTCCACGATAGAGCCCCTTCAAATGAGTGCCATCTACAGCGATCACAGGCCTTATGTACTGTGTGAAGCCCTTGATGGAAGATCCAAGCGCAACAAAGTAGTATAAGAAATTATCATCTCCATCCCGCTGGAGGTGTGTCACTGTGCCATCATTCGCTTTGGTCAAAACGTGAGAGTATTTGGGAAGTAAGTTGTATGACTCTGCAGGGTTCCCTCGTACTATTTCAAGACCGACTTCTTTAGCCCGATATGCTTGCTGATATGTTAACTGGACCCCGTATTCTTGCTGCATGTCTGCTCTAATGTCATTCGGCGTGTATATCCGTTTATCCTGAATAAATTTATCCGCGATAAGATGGCCAACAACCCGACTCCTAACTTGGCGGAGGCCACTAGGCAAAACCTCATTAGAGCACGTATGAACATTGTCAACTCTTCTCACTACCCAAGGAACATTATGCTCATCCGAACCTCTTGTTGCGCGAAGACGCCAATTACATGATTCCGAAGAACAGTGAGCCTCAAAGCGTGTCGTTGTGGACCGTGCAATCTTGAAATCAAACTTTTCCCGCAAGGCCACTTTGCGCAATTCCAGTATTAACTCATTCTTCTCAGCGAACAACTTTCCCACACCAATGTCGGCAGAATTACAGCTTCTAACTAAGTCTGGAGCAACCAAGTTTGAAGGCAAAACTGGAGCAAGACTTACCAGGGGATCAACTGTTGTCCTCCTCCTCGAACGGGCCATCGGAGGAATAGGTCGATTCTCTCTATTGTTAACAGGAATATCATACTGATGCTCATCCTCATTATTGATAGGAATATCGGAATGACCAGTGTCCCTATCATCAACTTCAGTATTGGAGTTCATGCCTTGCACATTATCAGCTTCTGTGTTGTTGGTGTTATAACCAGGATCATCATAACTGCGGAACTCATTATTTTGAAATGGAGAGTAATGTTGCCCTAACGATGTCCCTAATGGTAACACATTATCTTCAACATCCGCTATCGTAATGCCATTATCATCAATAGTGTCATTGTTTTCGTTGACTGGTGAGTAAAGTTGTTGGAACGACATTTGTTGTGGTAACACCTCTTCCTCAATATCGGGGACAGACTCGTTTGCTCTAAACGAACTTTCACTTTCCACAAATGGCTCAGGATTTTCGGCCGGAACTCGAGGATGTGTGGTGACAAATATAGGGATGCATCCATAATTGACCACATCAGAGGCCATGTGCAGCACAACATTAACCATTTCATCATTAAATATATCCATAGGTAGTGAACATGCACGATACATTCTTAGATCTCAAAGTTGTCTTCATCGACAAACTATATTCAATAGGATTTATCTGTAAAACTTCATACACCCTTGCCATAAATTGCTCAAACGTACAATCTTTTCGAACTAAAAATGCTGTATTCTTCGCATTCACGTACTCCGTACGGCCATCTGCTAATGTCTCCCACCAACCGTCATAACATAATTGAAGTACAACGGAATCCATTAAACCTAAAAAAAGAAAACAAAAGAGATAAGATTTCACGCTACAAAACCTAGTAAAAATGAATATGCAGTACATTTATGTTGATGAAATGAAGTATACAATTTTGGATTTACTCATCTCGTAAATGATATATTATACGCCTAAAACGGACACATGTAGCCCAATTTATTACTTTCGGAAAATAACTTAAATTTAGTGAGACAGTGCTCGCATCACATAAAAAGAGATGATGCGGGCGCACGCTCCTCACATAAACCATGGTAACAAGCGCACCGTCCCACTTGCTCACATAAAACCAATGGTAACAAAGCGGCATGTCGCCTGCGCTCACATAAACCAAGGTGAGACGCTCACACATAAAATCAGCAAGTGAGGCTCGTCGCGCATAAAAGCAGGTGGTAACAGTGAGACAGCGCCTCCCACTTCGTCGCACATATTTTTGGTGAGACAGTGCTACTCGATTTGCGGGGTTTGTTAATTTTCGTTTCCGGCTCAAGCTAACTTTTAACAGTCACGTTGTTTTGTTAATGAAAAATAACAACATTTTAAAAAACTCACTTCAATTGAATGATAAAATCAATAGATTAAAAAGTTTAGGTTATGAAGTATAAACTAACCTTAAGCTCTCCAATTGATAATTATATCTTCAATTATGTAATACTTGTTTGATGAAATTCTTAATTTATTGAGAGTAATTTTGTTGAGTGATGAAATTTGTTAAGTTGAAAAGGAAAGAGTGGAAGTCTTGGAATTGAAAGGCGTTTTAAATTTGATGAAAATGATGAGGGTAATGTAGTCCAAAAATAAGGTGTTTGGCTAGTTATGATAGAAAAAAGTTGGAGGGGTTAAAGTTGAAAAATGCCTAATTTTTTTGGCTATTTTTGTAAATTTCCCATAAATTAAAGCATACCAAGGGTGGGCTTCGGATACCTGGACCCGGGCAAAACCCATTTCAGGCCCAGTTATGCGGTTACACGTGGATCTTCATGATTTCAAGTTGCAGCGGTTTCTTTCTCGGTTCTCACCAAGGCAGTAGCACTGTCGGTAGTCCTCAGCTTCATATCATAGCGGCTGACTCAACCCACTTTCTTTCCCCTACGTGTCAAAACACAACGGCTATTTTCCACCGAAACAGGAAGGAACGGTTATCATTTACCTCCCTTGAGATTTATTTTATTATCACATAAATTAAATATTTCATTTATTACTCACTTATCTCGCCCTCAAATTAATGAAGCATTATGGTAACTTCAATGACAATGAATATAAAATTTAAACTCTCCAAAATATATTTTAATGACATATAAAAATAAAAATTAGTTATTTTATACTTCCATGTAGTCTTATTGATTTTAAGAGATAAGTATAGTGTACAAATAGATTGTTTTGAATTTTTTTAGAGAAGAATGTACTTTACGTCTGCAATCATCTAACTTCAAATAGTAAATAATATGGGCTAAAGTTGATTTTAGAGAAGGCAATTTTCCCATTCCATAATTTTTTTTAAATAATGAAAAAAGTGAATAATCTATTTAAATTTTAAAATGTTATATAAAGAAAAATTATAATAATAGAAATCATTACAAATTCAAAAATTGAACCCTAACTTTTTGTGATCTTGGCTCTTTTCCATATCTTGATTCTAAATAGCTTAAGGGATAAGAAATTTACATGATTAATTTAAAGGGCTCGAACATTTTGTTTAACAATAGGGGATTTAAGTATCTATTAAAATGAAAGATGTCGTATAGATGATAAAACTATAAACGTTTGGGGAGAAAAATAATAAATACCTAAACAAAAAGCAGCTATATGTTCAACATCGAAGCGCATCAAAAAACTCGGCGCCCACTCGGCCCTACTAGTACTAGGCTCTTAAAAAAAATAATTTCTTAAGAAAATAAAAAAAAAAGAAAGAGACCGTTGCGTTGGTCTGGGTGTGCTCACTCGTAAACTTCTGTCTATTTCAGTTGAAGCCAAAGCCAACAATGACGCTGTCCGTTGCTCGCACCATGAAGCTGAGCATTTTTCTTTTCTTCAAAAAGTTTAACTCCTCGAAATGGTCCGTACATTTCTACTTTCGGTCAACTTTTTTAGTACCCTTGAGCTCATCTTTGTTTGATTTCCTTTTTTTTTTTTTGGTTTTCTAGCAAAACGGCGGCGAAGATGGCGGTGGCGAGGATAAAGTTGCTGAGGAACAAGAGAGAGGCAGTGGTGAGGCAAATGCGGCGTGACATTGCTTTGCTTCTTCAGTCTAAACAAGACGCCACTGCTCGTATCCGGGTACTTGTTGTTTTTGTTAATGGGGATTGAAAGTTTTGATCTTTCTTGTTGATTTGACATAAATTAAAGGATTACCTGAATGTGTATTCTTTGCTTTTTCATTGTTCGGCTACTACTTGTTGCTTTTCACTGAGCATTAAAGGGTACGAAAGTTATTGTTAAGAATAAAGCTTGCGTGCTTAGTATTGGAATTGTGCCCAATTCATTCTTTCTAGGTGCGTTATCACCCCCTTGAAAATACGAGCTTGGAGCTTTTGTGGGTCATTCCCTCAGCTGCATATAACATCTCCTATCAGAACTTAGGGTTTCATTGTATTGATATTCCCTTTCGTACTTTTAATCTTGATTATTTTGTTCGCTAAAAAGTATACCTATGTTCCTTTCTCTAGTTGTTCAATGCTGCTAGTACTTTCAGCTTTACTAAACTCATCTGTTGAATTTTGATGTGAGATACTGGCTTGGGTTCATACGGGGTTTCAACTTCCTCATAACTTGAATTGGTTATTATGAAGAACTTCAATGAAGTTCCATGCCTTGTTAATCATGCGAATGGAGCTAGTAGATACGCGATTATGTAAACTTGCTTGGTCAGGACATGATTATTGTGCAAACAACATGCTTTCCCTTTATCTGCCTTGTTAAATTATGCATAGTAACACAACTCAAAAACTGATATCTAGCTTATTTTGAGGATCATTTGGCCATTTCGTACTTTCATCCAAATTGTTCTTGCTTTCTGTTCTGCATTTGGGGCTTTGGCATCTGGAAACTATAGTGTATACTGTATACATTACTGATTTTCCAGTGAGTGCTTCTGATTTTGTAGGTTGAACATGTGATACGTGAACAGAATGTCTTGGCTGCAAATGAGTTCATTGAGCTCTTCTGTGAATTAATTGTTGCCCGGCTCTCCATCATTGCCAAGCAAAGGTAAGGGAATGCTATACCCTTCATCCATTTATAGCACTGAAAAGCTGACTTACATCTGTGCATTAGTTCTGACATGGGTCCCAATCTGCTACAGGGAATGCCCGGCAGATCTGAAAGAAGGGATCGCTAGTGTGATATTTGCTGCTCCGAGATGCTCAGAAATTCCAGAACTAGGGGCTATTAGGGATATATTTGAGAAAAAATATGGGAAAGATTTTGTCTCTGCAGCTACTGATCTGCGACCCAACTCTGGCGTAAATCGCATGGTATTCAAAGATTTTCAGCTTTTTCAGATATGTTGGGACACTTTTCGATATACATTCATTAAATCTGGGGTTCTAATTAATGTTACTATGTTTAAGTGATATAACGCTTATGATCGGATATGATTGAAATTTGCATGTTATATTTCCTTGTCACATCTCAGTACTCTTTCAGATAACTAATAGTGCTTGCCTTTTCTTCTAGTTGATTGAGAAGCTCTCTGTTAGAACCCCTACTGGTGAAGTAAAATTGAAAGTGATGAAGGAAATAGCAAAGGAGTTTCAGATTGACTGGGATACAACTGAATCAGAAATGGAGCTTCTCAAGCCCGCAGAAGAGCGTATTGTGCGCTCTCTCTCTCTCTTTCTCTCTTGCACATGCTCAACAAGTTACTTATTTTAAACTCAAGTTCATTGTTCCATCTGAATTTACATATTTTCTCTATGATCAGGAAGGACCGGATGCGTTTTTTAGTGCTTCCAGCTTGCCTGTGAAACATGCACCAGTTCAATCTGTTGAACAAAATAGGCCACGTACCAGGTGACTCTGCCAATCATTTTTCTTTCAGATGTCATAAGAATTGAATAGTAGAGTTATCAATTCACTATTAGTAACTTGTGTTTTCTTTTCTTTTTTGCAGATCAGTAGTAAGCAACAGAGAGAGGGGCACTATGCAATTTGAAGACACGGCATCGGCTGCTGAAGCAGCTGCTGACTCGGCAAAGAAAGCAGTTGCTGCTGCACAAGCTGCTGCCTATCTTTCTAGCAGAGACTCCAAACAGTTCACTCAAGCATTTGGTATTTCATCAAAACCAGATGCTTCAAACAATCACGGTGGATTTGCAGCCTTTTCTGGTTCTGAAATTTCCCTGGAAAATTCCACTGCCCCAGGGAATTTTCACATGTCACAGAGTTCTTATGGATCTCATTATCTAAGCCATGAGGAGAAGAGGCCTACCGATGTTGGAAGTGGAAATTTCCATAGGAGAAACAGCTACAATGCCTCTTCTGCAAATTCAGATATAAAGTTTGATGTATGTGATCACGACCAGGATAACAAAATGGAAGGACCCCCTGGTGGGAAAGTCCTTAGGAGACATAGCTACAATGCCCCTACTGCACATTCAGATATACAGTGGGATGAATCTGACTGTGACGAGGAAATTGAGGTGGAAGCCCCTCCTGGTTGCACTTCCTTACCTCCTGAGCGAACCCCACCACCAATACCTCCATCTCTTGGTAAACAGGGTTCATTTCACCGTGTTCATCCTAAATTGCCAGATTATGAGGATCTTGCTGCTCGCTTTGAAGCTCTCAAGTATCGTAAATAATGAAACTCTGTATGCTTGATGCGTAAGTTTTTTGGGCTTCTGTTATCCATAAATAGAATGCAATCTATTATACAAAAATTACATATAGTGCATAATGATTTATTTTATGAGTACTGCACTTGAAAGGTAATCAGCACATATAGTTTTAATTCTCTTTTCTGTGTTATTTTTATTTGTTTTGAGTTCTCTGATGCTAAAATGTATAATTTGATTCATTAGTTTGTTGAGCATGGAATGGATAATATTAATGAAAAACTTTTGCCATCTATGCCTTAATTTCTCTCAAATTTCTCCATAAGATGTGCACTAGTAGACACATGACTTGATCATAATGGCTTTAGCGTACATTAGTTGCACTTGCACCCAACTCCTGGAACTTAAGCAGTTTAATGTTCTTGACGGTTAGCGGTGGCTGCATCCAGGACATGAAAGAAGCTCTCATCTCGTATATCTAGTTTTGTCTTTTGGGAATCTTTTTTGCCAAAAAAGAGAAAAAAGTCCGTAAAATACTTTGTACGTCTATACATGCATTGTAACATAAATCACATTTGAAGTGATTTTGGACTTTCACATATAGAATATAGATATATACTTGCAAATTAGTCAATGTCAATAATGCGAGGCTAATATACCTAATGTGTTAGGAGCATCCATTGCACGTGCCAAGTGGGGAAAGCAGTAAGCGTTGCATATACTCCCATATATCCAATTGTTAGGTATTGGTGCTTGTCTTCTTACGGAAAGCACTCGTTCTCAGACCAAAAAAGTAAAAGCAAAGCAAATAATTATGAAAAACATTGAAAGGGAATAGATTTCATTCATTTTGTTTGAGGTTGACTAGTCCTGATTGAGAGAAAATTGTCCCTAAAATCACCGCGTCCAGAGATGGCGACCACTACTATGCTGCTTTTCATACTTTGTGCTCTGGGATTGGGATTCGAGTACTTGTTATTCATGTTGCCTTCACTAGTCTTGGCTGGTGAGCTAAGCTTAGCCCTTAAATATTTAAAGAGTCAAGATGACATTGATATTGCAATATGATTAATTTCTTTAATTTGCTTTTTGATCCTGGTTGTGGGACATGGGAAATAATCAGCTTGATTTTAGCATTCGTATGGCAATTTTATACTCTCTGGTTACTTGTGCAACTTCATGAATCATCTGAAACTGGAATGCATTACAACAGATACCTTCCAACTCTTCACTGCTGCCTTTGATAATTAGAGAAATTCCTCTCCTTAACTAAAATTTTCAAATTTCTTAGAAACATCAAACAATATTCATCAAAACGTCCGCTGGCATATTTTTGACAAAATCCTAAACTTGAAGACATTTGATGTAAATTTACCCGCTCCCAAATGCATTTAAACTGCTTCTGCAAGAAAGTTTTTCCTTTCATAGTTGTACGTCACAAAATGCAAACTTGTACACGATTGTTAGCAATTCAACGGTTAACTTACAACGATATATTTAAGGGTGCGTTTGAGATTAAAGTTGAATAGCTGTAGCTTAAAAGATACAGTACTAAAGTATTTGGTAAACACTAATTGTTGTAGTTTGAAAGCTACAGTATAACCTCTATAAATTAATAATGTCGGGACCATATAAATTTATTAATTTAGAGAGATATTAATTAATCGATAAATTAATAATTTATTAACTTATAGAGTGTGTTCACAGTACAAAGAAGTAACATTTAATTGACTGAAAATTCATTGTATTTTACAAATATAATCAATAGAATTTAAATAAATTCATTCATCAAATAAATAATATATACTTGATTGCATAAATTCATGAATTTTACTAAATGTATTCAATGAACTAAACTAAACGTTAGTTATTAAATTGTATAAATTGAATTAGAAGAAATTGTTGCTAACATCACTGAAGATCATGCTGAAGATGAAGTTGAGGATGACACAGTACATTTAGAGCATATTTCGCACACTGAAGCACTCAAGTCATCAACAACACTTCATAATTTTTTATTGCAGTACGAGAATTCAACCCCATAACTTTTAGATGCAATAAGAAAAAATAGATATGAGATTCAACTAGATTTAAACTTCAAGAAAAAATAAGTTACAATAAACTCATATTTTAATAAATTGACATAGTCAGTATACATTTGTAATTTCACAGTATTTGTAATTTCTATAATTATTAATTTATGATATAAATGGGACCACAAAGTTATATAGGAGTTCTCAGAAAAACTATTATCTTATTAATTTATCGAAATTATTAATTTAGCTTTAGGGCCCAAGTCGGGACTGCAAAAAAAAATATTATATATTATTAATTTATCGAGTATTAATTTATAGAGGTTATACTGTATATTAATATAATTTTTAACTTGTACAATGAAAAATCTATCATATCTTTAATAATTTTATCAAAATTATTATTTAAAATTTATATTTATTACATATTATTAACTTTTATTTCATAGTTATAACTTTTTTTCCACAACCTCAATGTCAAACACACCCTAACTCTCGATTGCTAAAAGTATGAGAACAACTCTACATACGGATATTGTTAATTTTAAAATATAGACTTGTATATGGACAGTCACAAATTATAATTAGGTGATAAATTCGGCCTTAAGACCTGTACACAGGTATATATATACGCACTAACGTTGGCCGTACTGATGGGATAACAAGATTGGAAAGTCGTTTGCATGGATGTCAATCATGTATCTCTATAGTGGCACGTGTGTTGCAATGATCATCACCGGCGGATCAACGTTGAAATATTTTTTTCTTTTTTTTTTTTTTACGTTAAATGCAGCATCCAAATTATTAACAGCGGCGGAATGGTACTTGGTGTTTACGTGCATGGCTGCGACACTGTCTCAGCTGCCCAACTTGAATTCTGTAGCTGGTGTTTCATTGAGCGGAGGCCTCACAGCCGTCGGATATTTACGTTTAGTTGGGTTGTGTCTGTGGCCAAAAGTAGAATCCCAGTTGTGTCATATGAACTGGTGAGGGACAAATCTGATATTGGAGAAACTTTTCAAGTGCTTAATGCTCTTGGGATTATTGCTTTTGCTTTTACGGTCCACAACCTCACACTCTTGAGATTCGGGTAAGTCATCACTTTCGTATGTTACGAGATTCACGTTTGAAGAATTTAGGGTTTACCTTGACCTATGAAAAATCAACATAATTAATTCAAACTCCCTTCCTAGCTACCTACTAAAAGCTTATATATATAACTGGTTTAGTTTGGTCCCATAATAATTTTGAAGGTCGAGGGTTAATCGATTTCAAATGTTGCAGGCTACCAAGCCTCCCACAGAAAAGCATGCATCGCACCTGCCAATGTGGAAAAGAGTGATGGTTGCAAACGCACTTACTGCAATGAGTTTATTTCCCATTGCTACGGGTCGCTATTGGGTTTACGGCCGTGAGGTAAATTAGAACTCCCTTGGTTAAAATGTTAATGAATTATCCGAACTTCAGTGAAATCAAATGGCTGGGGTTACCGAATATGACAGATGACAAAGAGCAAAAGGGTGCTAACTGCTTTCTACCATTTCCATTCGTATGGGGTCTTGCGGTTTGTGTTGGCTCTTACAAGCTTGTTTGTCGTTATGAACGCATTAACCGCCTTCCCAATCTACGCCATGCCGACATTTGATGATCTGGAGTCCAAGTATGCAAGCAAGAGCAACAAGCCATGCCCACGGTGGTGCCGCTACTTGATCCAAGCATTGTTTGGATACACTAACTACTTGGGGGCAGTGGCACTCCCCATTTGCTAAGGAATAGCTGGCTTGGTAGGAGGCTTAACTTTGCCGGTAACAACGGGATATCCCTGCTTCATGCGGCTCAATATTAAGAAACCAGAACTGCATAGTACAAATGTGGTGGCTTAACTGGAGTCTGGGGATCTTGGGAATGGTACTAAGCTCTTTGTTGACTGCCGCTGGGGCTTGTATTATAATCAAGAGTGAAGTCGACGACAGCTTTTTAAGACCAAGTAATAAGCTGACTGATTACTCAAATTGAATACTGGAATTGAAGCCAACGTGACATTATTTACCTTCCAAGCTATGGAATAATATCTAGCCCAAATGATTTTGAGATCTGTTCTGTATGCACGCATTGTGAAACCTTTCACACAAAAAACCCATCAGAATTAGAATTTCACTCAGAGAACATCTAAAGCTACAAAAGAAACTGAAAAAATCCACAAACAGATTCTACAGAACCTTTTGTGTTGCCATAAATTGTAGCAAGACCAAATGAATGTACAACCATGGGTTTCAAATATAACTCACTGTAAAATTTAGGGGAAAACACTAAAGTCAATGATACAATGCTCCCTGATGTCAACAGCAGCAACGACAGGTTAAAAAATCTAAGCATGTGTAAGGTCTACACTTTTCTTCAATTTCCTGTGCAGTGGGCAACCTTTCCAAATTGTATACGCTAGCTTTAACACAACATAATTTGTAAAGGTTTCTGCAAACTCCATCACTAAAGGGATACACTCGTTCAGGAATCCCCCTGCACACACCAAAAAAAAAAAATGATATTGAATTATTTATTGCTTCCTTTACTATCAATCTTACTATGAAATTCTCTGCTGAATTCATTTTTGGCCGGCACCATAAGATTCACACTTCTTTCATCACACCCCTTTTCTTTCCATAAAGAACACTTGATAGTATGACAAGTAATATAAAAATGCACAGATGTGTAAGAAAATAAACTGACCTCAAATACGGGATGCGTCTACGTCTTACGAGCTCATAGGTAGTCTGATTTGTCAGGATAAGATAACTGCAACAAAAATGACGTCAGAACTAGAATACACATAATCTTTTTCCTTATAAAACTAAACAATGATGCTCTCCGTCTCATAGATGGCTAGATAAGCATCTTTTCTTAGCAAATACATGGGAATACAAAGGCCTCATACTTACCCTTATATTAGGACTTCAGAAGTGGGGTGGTAAGAATAAATAGAGAAACGCAAAGCGAAAAACAAGAAAGTGTAAGGCTAGGCAGCTGCCCTATTCAAGTACCCTCTGCATTCTACCCATAAAGTATTTACTACTTTATTCGGACTCTTCTAGTAGTCAGTTATTTTTTGCCTTTGCCACCCAAAACCCCATAAAGAAACAGAATAAGATGCCAGCAGCTAGCATGACAAATTTATATACATTTAATCCAACATGAAACCCATAAAACATGGTGAACCACAATAGAATAGCGTCATTTTGCAAGTAAAATATTAAAAACCACTCATTACAGAAGTGAGCAACTTCAAAATAACACATCAATTCATTCAATTAATAGATTAGGACCACAGAGGAAAGGCACAAAGTCATTCAAGTACAGCCAAAAACAGTGTTGTAATTACTAATTCTAAATATTGGGGTTGAAATAGGAGGCCGAGAAAAGATTCTGCTAAAAGCGTAAATATAAGAATACAATGATGATAGTATATTATAAACAAAAGTTACCTATGAAAAAGGAGGAGGAGGAGCAAAAATATCAAGGAAATTGCCAAAATAATCAGTAGCATAATCATGATTACATCCTTCCACCTGACAATAATTTCATAAAACAAATTCAGATTTAAGAAATGAGATAAACAACATGAGACTTTAAGTTCCCTAAAATATAGGTAAATAAAATTTCACAACATAAAAGCTGCCAATTCCTAACTTCTTTTGAGGGTGATTTTAGCAAAGCACCAAAGTTCAGGTGTTAACCATGAAGACACAAAATAAAAATAATGAGACTTCATTTTGTGCAAAGGAAACCTCAAGAAAGACATCATACCAAGCCAGTGCTATATTAGCCTTCAAGTATGCAACATACAAGACGCCAGTCCAAAGGCATAGTGCTGTCTCTTCACAAATGAACCACCTAAGGTAATAAATGCAACAAGAAAAACCGGAGAAAACAGAAAGAAAGAAAGAAATCCTTATAAGAAAAGTTGATCCATATATAAAAAAGTATAACAAAAACAGGTAAATCATATAAACAATAAATGCGCATAATTAATTGGCGGAGTTATATAATACACAACAATTCTTATTCATCAATCATATAACCATGAAAGTATAATTGCATGATATCAATGCTATAGAAAGGTCAAGTCAATCCAATAGATGTACCAACTTGCTTCTCATCATATTCTAACATAAAAGTAAACGTGAAGCTAAATGTGTATGCCATGTAATTCTCCATCTCAGTTCTAGCCATCACCATGAAAATGGAATATACCAAGCCTTTGATTAACATCAAGTGAGGAATTACACACTACAGATAGCTATTATAAACATGTTTTACAATGCTGATAACATTTTTAACTCAGCAAAGCAGCACACAACTGAAAAGCATGCACTCAATCACATCTAAGTAAGGGTCAAGTCAATGAGAACTTTTTCTCCAATCTCAAACCTGTTAAATTTATTAAATCTACAGCAGGAACAAGGACAATAGTTTTCAGGTGTAAGACATCTCCTCATAATGTACACTCACCAAAATCGACAATGATTACCCAGGCCAACACATGTTCCCAGCCAAACACAATGATGATCAAACTGAAGAACACACATCTGTCACAATCATGGCAATGCTTTGCCGTGGAGGCTGCAATTATGCAGCGAAAAATTAATAATAATCAGAGGTTAAATCAGCTGCATAATCCAGAGATCATCAAAGTAACAGGTAAAAAAGAATGTCAGGTAATCAGCCAGTCAAATAACTTCCTCCTTTTGTGATAATATTTAATCAGATAAATCTACTATGCAGCTATGCAAAACATAAGCTTTTTCAGCAAGCAAAGCCAGATGCCTGAATTGTGAAATCCAAATTGCTAAAACCTTCTCAGAAAATGCTTAATTATCTCAAGGCCCCTATCTACTGAGCAGCTTATTAGCTCATTTGAGCATTCAAATTCTCCTTTTAAGGCACAACTATCCTACTACTTTTCCCTATAGCAAAATTATGGCCAAATGAGATATTAACTGGAAGAATGCAGATCTTATTGCACGGATGCCTATAAGAACATATAAAAAAAAGATATATACATATACCTGTTCGACATTACAGTACGAGCAAGTTAAACTTCTGCAAAAATCAAAGAAGAAACTGTTAGCATACAACATATTATTTTCTTCTCTTTTCCTTCTTTCTAGAAAATGGCAAATCATGCATGGTCTATCCCAATGTAATGATAATTTAACCCAGACTGCAACTTGCAAGCTGATAATTACAGGATTTGAGTTGCAAGCCAAAGTCAAGGAGTTGAAGCCACCTCAAAACAATTGTAACTTATGTCACTGCAGCATTGAGCATGGAATAAAATATCTACAGCAAAGCAAAGAACTGTACTACACCAAATGAAGAATGTGCGTTCAAATACCCTACTTGCTCTAAAGCTTCCTCCCTCAAGTAACTCTGTGCTTTACATCACTGCAGACATAATCAACCTTACTCCATGCAGTTGCCAAATTATATGACAGATTAGGGAAGGTTCTTGGTAATACTACCATAAAATTAAAGGATTACCATATATGATGACTCGTGCATTGGATTTAAAATGTAAGAGACTGGTAGTATAACCATGCACGACTACTGAGTATAAACAGATGAGGCATATGCATAGATTATATGAAATTCAGAACAATATATAATGCAATCACAAACCTAATGGATGTTCCAGGAGGATACAGGTCCAGGACTAGCTTTTGTCCAAGATGTTGCATTACTTCTGAAAAACTTCTTCTGGCCGACTTCCCTCCATGGTAATGACCATGTTTCCATTTTTGCTTGAAGCCGGCTGTCTTTTTGCTTAAACATTAAAATAATAAATTAACAATAAGATGAAAAGAAAAAGAATTCAATTCTATTTATGTCTGAATCCATAGCAGTTCCTGGCATTTTCAAACAGAAAATAGAAAAAAAATTGAATCAGAGCTTACTTTGAGGTTGTCGAGAGATCTTTTGAAATAAAGCATTTCTCTCGTTTGCATGTCTCATTGCATCAAGTACATAACTGAAAGCTTCTTCACACAAAACAAGAATAAAAAACTAGGCAGAAAATGAGACAAATTACAGATGTCATGTTTGAAGAAAAACATCAATATCTGGTTTGAAGGAGAAAAAATTGCATTGGCATTTGCAGGAAGAACCGGAGGTTATAAAGTATTGCACCAAAGTTGCAACAAACAAAAGCAAATAAATGTGATATACCTGTAAAATGGTAGTTGAAATATTAATTAACGCTGAAGTTATCGTAAAATTATATGCTAAAGAAATCTGAAAGACTAGTAGGGTTTGAATACGCCGTTTGAACACATATCAACACCCTCACTAAAAGCCAATTGAAATTTATTAAATGAATTCTAACAGAAGACACAAAGGCCTAGCTAGTCCTCTCTAGAAACACGTTCGATAAACCATTTGACTATATCAATGTCAACCTTTCAATAATGATTTGCTTAAAATTTTAAACAAAGTTCAAACATCGTTGAAAGAAGTAGACGCCATGCAATATGCATGAACAAAGATGGACAAAACAACATTTCATCAGTGCATCTAATAGAGTGGCATGCTTTAATGTCAGCGGACAATATTTTCTGCTACACATAGATCTTTGAATTTAAATTGAAACAACTGCCTGCAGCCCTCTAAGATTTTTTCTCTGTTTACAGCTCTTAGATTGCAAGATTGAAGTGAGCACTTATTAGAGAGTTCATCACCATTTAAGCTTCACATTTTAACATATTTAGGGCCTTCCCCGTGTCTAATACATCCCATCTCAGTCAGTTTGTAAATGAAATAATGCCCATCCACAATATGAGTTGGTGGTTGGTTTTCAAACTTCCTCAGTTTGATTATCAATCTTAAACCTCAATCCCCTTAACTAATTCCTTAAAGCCCCAACAGTTCAGTCAGATGTAAAAGCACAAATCCAAATCCAGTCTATGTTAACAATAAAATTCCAAATTTAAGTACACAGAAGTAAAAGAACTAACAAGCATTCTTGTCAAAACAATGCAAAAGCTGAATTTCAAAATAAATCTAAAGGAAGAAAAACCACTATTTCAGAAAGTGTACCATGGTTCATGCTTTGTTTTCTCCTATCAATTCGAATCAAAAGAAATATAACACCCAAAATACCAAATGCAGTGTGTCACTAATACCGCTTTTAAACCCAATGATGATCTCCGAGCTATAACCAACAATTTGAAACTGGTTATTAGAAGAAAACAAAAATAAAAATAAACTACTACACAAGTTAAAAATCAATTTTATCCACTTGTAGTTGAATTTAGTTATTAAAAACTTAGATAGTGTTACCAATTCCAATTTCCTTCACTGTTATCGGAAGCAAAGAAAAGCTATAATCCTATGCACTTCAATCAAAACAGAAGCAAAATCAGAAACGAATTACACCAGAAGATTCAATTTTTTTCTTTTCTAATTTAGAAGCTCAAGACACAACGACTAGTAACTTACACACCTTAAAAAGTAATTTTTTACCGCTCCAACTTTCGCTAGCTTTTCCTGGGGACAAACGCAATACAATAAAAAAATAAAAAATAAACACGTACCAGGATCGCAAGACAAGGAACAAGGCGGAAACATCGGTCGAGAACTGGAACACATGAGTCACGAATGGGGCGACTTACAGCCGACAACATCGTCGTCAAATTGAAGACTTGTTAACAGATCATTTTAAAGAACAAACTGAAACAGTTAATGATTTTCTTCTTACTGATGTGCTCTGCCGTTTTGTTGCGTCAGAAATTCGAAAAAAAAAAAGCGTTTTCAAAATGCTTTAGTGGGCATATTGTTTTCAATCGCTTTTTTTTTTTTTCTCGAAGAGTGACGGAAATATGGATTAAACTCTGAATGTGGATAAAAATTAATCTGATTCAAGAGTGGCACTCGAGAAAGATCCTGGGCCGTAGCACCATTGATATTTGTATTTAGATAATAACATTTTACTCCCTGTTTCTTAGAAGCAGATTCACGCTAATTAAAACATAATTTGTAACTTTTACAGCACACTCCTCCCTAGTCATGCTGTGTTCTGTTCATGGAAGTTGATGATAAAGTCACCTATATCATTGTTTATCTTCTATACTCTCATTCAAATCGCCACAATAGGTGCTGCAAGGTAGAAAAGAAGCAAATCGGATTAACCTTAGCAATACGTAACTTCTAG
>JAUJEN010000209.1:0-70047 GCA_030448925.1 Citrus cavaleriei
TGCGTATTACAGGTTAATCTGATTCTGGCTTTTTCTACCTGCAGCACCCAGAAAACAGTTCAAGGACGGGCGCCAAGTTCGCCCAGCGAAAAGGCCACAAAACGGTGGGCTATAGCCTTGGGGGGGGAAGGGCCGAGTTCGTCCGCCGGATTCGAATGGACGAGACTTATGTAGTGGCCTATAAAGCAAAAATAGGCCGTGGGGACAGCCAGACAAAATTAATCGCCCAAGGTCGGGCGGCAATCTTTCGCCCAGCGGAAAAAGGCTACAAAACGGGCAAGCAGGTTTTGGGCGGCTGGCTAAGTTCACCGGCCGGGACTTTAATGGGCCGACTTCAGGAGCGCCGCAAAAGGTAACAGGCCACGCGCACAGCTGCACGCAAAATAACAGCCCGGGCGCGACGCGGGCGCCAAGTTCGGCTCCAGCGAAAGCACAAAAACGGTGGCTATAGTTTTGGGGTGGGCTACGAAGTTTGTCTTCGCCGGATTCGAATGATTTAGACTTTGCGAGCGGCCTGTGGTGCCAAAATAGGCCGGGCACAGCCGCTCCCAAATCACCAAGGCCGGGGCGCCAAGTTCAGCAATGAAAAAAGGCTACAAAAAATTCAAAATATGTAGCTCAAAGGAGCAGGCTAAGTTGGGTTCACTGGACCTGAATGGCCACAGACTTTCATGAAATGCCTCCGCAGGTCAAAAATAAGCCGCGCACAGCTGCTTTCAAAAATAACCGCCCAAAGCTGCCAAGCAAGTCTGGGTAAGAAGTGGAAAAGGCCACAAAATGTATGTTATACTTAAAGGGTTGGCCAAGTTCTGCCCTGGCTGGACTCGAATGGAACGAGACTTGCGAGCGGCCTGTGGTGCTGGGGTTAGCTGCCGGGCACAGCTACTCCTAAAGCACAGTGCCCAAGGCTAGGGTACTAAGTTCACCAGCGGAAAGGCTACAAAACGGGTGGGGCCAGGCCTTGGGGCGGGTTGACAAGTTGCCCGCCGACTTTAACAAGCAGAATTTGGGAGTGGCTCTGTGCTAAATAGGTCATGGCACAGCGACTTAAAAAATAACTGCCCAAGGCCGGGCGCCAAGTTCGTTCAAAGCCGAAAAGGCTACAAAAAATGTGTGATCTCGTACTGGGGTGGGTCGCCATACGTGCACCGGACTTAATGGGACGAGCCTTTGCGAAAGCAGCCTGTGGTGCTGGTGGCCAGGGTCAAGGCACAGTCAGCCCCAAAATAACTGCCCGGGCGTCAGCGCGCCAAGTTCGTCCAGCTGAAAAAGGCCACAAACAGGTGGGCTATAGTCTGGGGCGGGTTGGCTGCTCGTCTGGCCGGACTTTTAATGGGACGAGATTTCTTTGCGAGCGTCTGCAGCTAAAATAGGGCCGCGGGTACAGACGCGAGAAAAATAATTCGCTCAAGGCCGGGCGCCAACTTCGCCTGCGAAAGCGGAAAAGGCCACAAAAATCAAAGGGTTATAGTCTTGGGGTGGTTGCTGCGCCGTCATTGATTCTCGAATGGGACGATTTCTTTGCGAGCGCTCTGTGGTGCCAAAATAGGTTGGCGCGGGTACAGCCGCTTCCCAAAAGTACAGCTCAAGGCCGCCAACTTCGTTTGAGCGGAAAAAGGCCACAAAACGGGCGGCTATGTCTTGGGGGTGGCTGGGCGGTTGGGTCGTCCGCCGGATTCGGAATGGGACGACTTTGCGAACGCCTGTGGTGCCAAAATAGGCCGCGGCACAGCCGCTCCAAAAGTAAGGCTCAAGGCGTTGGGCGCCAACTTCGGCTCCAGCGCGAAAAATGGCTACAAAACGGGCGGCTAGTTTGGGGGGCTGGCTAAGCGCTCACGTCTTAATGGGCGAGATTTTACAGCGGCCTGTGGTGCTGGGAATAGGGTTGCGTGAAGGCCGCGCCAGAAAAAATAACCGGCCCGAAGCCGTTGCTGCGTTCGCCCAGCGGAAAAAGGCTACAAAACGGCGTTTATAGCGCGCTGGGGGTGCTGGCTGCTCGCCCGCCGGACTCGAATGAACGACTTTACGGGCGGCCTGTGCTGTACAGGCCGCGGCACAGCTACCTAAAATACAGCCCGGCGCGTCAGGGTGCTGTTCGATGCTGGAAAAGGCCAAAACGGGTGGGGTTAGCTTTAAGCGTAATGGGTTGGCTAAGTTTCGGCCCGCCGGACTCGAACGGGCGATTTTGGGAGCGGCCTCTGTGAGCCAAAATAGGTCAGCGTCATAGCCGTATTCAAAAAATAAACCGCAAGTCACGCCAAGTTCGCCCGCAGCGGAAAAAGGCCACAGCAAAAACGGGTGGGTTGTAGCCTTTGGGGTGGCTGGCCAAGTTCGGGTTCACCGATTCGGAATGGGCTTAGACTTTGCGACGCCACCGTAAAACAAAAGAAGCCGCGGGTACAGCCGCCGCTTGGGGGCTGAATTGCTCAAGGCTGGGCGCCAATCTCTGCCCAGCTGGAAAAGGCAAAACGGGCGGAAGGCAACTTAGCGGCGGCTGGAGCCTACCGTCTCTTCGAACGGGCGCAGATTTTACGAGCGCTCGTAAAGCAAAATAGGCTGGCACAGCCGCGCTTAAAATAACTTCGCTCAAAGCCGGGCACAAGTTCACCCCTGCGGAAATGCCAAACGGGTGGGTTGGTAGTGCCTTGGGGTGGGATATGGCGTTCGCCCGCCGGACTCGGAATGGGGATTTACTTTGAAGCGGCTCAGGTGCTGTAATAGTCGCGAGGCATAGTCGTCACGAAAAATAATCGTCTGGCGTCAGCGCCAACTTCGTTCCAGCGGAAAAAAGGCCACAAAACGGCGGCTATAGCCTGGGGGGTGGGTTGGCTGTTCTTCCGCCAGTCTCGGAATGGGGCGAGACTTTACAGCGCCTGCAGTTAAAAATAGGTTGCCGGGCACAGTCGCCGCGCCTAAAAATAACTGCCCAAGGCCGGGCGCCTAAACTGCCCAGCGGAAAAGGCTAAAAAACGGGCAGTAGCCTTGGGGGTGGGTTGGCCAAGTTCGTCTTCGCCGGACTCGAACGGGCGAGATTTCATGGAAGCCAGCCCATGAGCTGTGGCTGGCCAAGGGCACAGCTGCACTAAAAATAACGTCAAGGCCGTGGGCGCCAAGTTCGGCCCATTGAAAGGCTACAAAAACTGGCGGCCTAAAGTAAATCACCAAGGCCGGGATGCGCAAGCCTGGCCCTGGGGAAATGCCACAAAACGGGTGGGCTATACTTGGGAGGCGGAAGACATGGTCTGTCCTACTTGGACTCTGGAATGGGGGCGATCACATGGCTCATGGCGAAAAATAGGCCGCAGGCACAGCCAAGACAAAAATAATCACTAAAGGTCACGCCAAGTCTGGCCCAGCTGAAAAAGGCCACAAAAACGGTAGCCGCTATAAATGCCTTTGGGGTGGGCTACCAAGTTCGTCATTGACCTCAAATGACGAGACTTTGCGTAGTGGCCTGGTGCTGTGGGCCATTAGGATCAGTACAGCCACAAGACAATAACAACTGGCCCGAGGGCCGGGGCGCCAAGTTCGTCCAGCCGGAAAAGGCAACAAAACGGGTGGCTGGTGTTTTGGGGTTGGGCTGGCAAAGTTCGGCCCGCCGGACTGCCGGAATGGGACGAGACGGATGCCTCAGGTGCTGGGGAATAGGTCATGGGCACAGCTGCCGCTTAAAAATAACCGCTCAAGGCCGGGCGCCAAGTTCATCTGCAATGGAAAAGTCGGCAAAACGCTGCCGTTATACTGGGGTGGGTTTAGCCAAGTCGGTCCTACCGACCTGTAATGGGGCGCAGACTTTTGTGAGTGGCTCCATAAAATAAATAGGTCAAGGCACAGCCACGTATCAAATAATCAGCCGAAGGTCATAAGTTCGCCCAGCAAAAAGTTTCCACAAAACGGCTATAAATGGGAAGGATACACCACCGGACTCGAATGTAGACCATGGCGGCCACTGTGTTAAAAATAGGTCGCAAGTAATACGCTTAAAACAATCACCACAAGGGCGCCAAGTTCGTCTGATGGAAAAGCCGCTAAAACGGGCGGGCTTATGCTCGTGGCTTCAGCGTTCACGCCGGACGTGAATGGGGCGACTTAAAGCGGCGCCTGTGGAGACAAATAGTGCGTAACAGCCGCAATTAAAAAAATAATCACCAAGGCCGGGCACCGAAGTTCGCTCCAGCGGAAAAGGCCACAAAACGCGCTGGCCAAGTTCATCCACGGATTGAATGAAGGCGTCTCCTGCACAAAGAACAACAGCCGCCATCAAAATAATCGTTCAAGGCCGGGCGCCAAGTTCGCCCAGCGAAAAGCAAAACCGGGCTGGCGGCTGGGGCTGGCTGGCTAAGTTTGGTCGCTGACCCGTAATGGACGACTTTTGCGCAGCGCTCTCGTCACAAAAATAAAGCGCCACGCGATGGTCGCTGCCAAAAGAAACGCCGGTGACGGGGCGGTAAGTCTGCCCAGCGGAAAAGGCCGCAACGGGTGGGCTGGCTACCGTCTGGCCGGACGGGAATGGGCGGACTTTTTTGCAAGCGTTCGCGGTGTTATAGGGCCAGAAGCTGCGAGGCAGCCGCTGCCGTGGCACATCGCCTGGCGCGGGCGCCAAGTTCGCCCAGCGGAAAAGGCCACAAAAACGGGAGGGGGTTACAAGCCTGCCCCGCTGGACGGAATGGGGCCAGACTTGTGTTGCCTCTGTGTGTCAAAATAGGCCGCGACGCAGCCGCTGGCCAAAATATCCACCAAGGCCGGGCGCCAAGTTCGTCGGAAAAGGCCAAAACGGGCGGGCTTATAGGCTTGGGGGTTGGTGCTGTTCGTCCGGGCCGGACTCGGAATGATGGGCACCCCTGCGAAAGCAGCCCGTGGTGCCAAAAAATAGCTACCGCATATCGCCGCTGCAACAACTGCCCGAAGGCCGGGCGCCAAGTTCATCCAGCGAGTACAAAACGCAAAGTGGGCTGGGCTAAGTTCGTCTACCGGATTCTGAAGGCGACTTTACAGCGCCACCGTGCAAAATAGTCAGGCACAGCCGCTGCCTAAAAAATAACCGCTCAAGGCCGGGCGCCAAGTTTTCCAGCGGAAATGCCAACAAAAACGTGGTGGGCTGTAGCCATGTGGGTTTGGCCAAGTTCGGTCTGGCCGACTCGGAATGGGGGTTAGACTTTGCGCGGTCTCCGTGGTGCCGTGGGGCCAGGTCAAGCGGACGCAGCCGCTGGCCAAACATCTGCCCGGAAGGTCAAGGCGCCAAGTTCACCCAGCGGAAAAAAGGCCACAAAAACGTGGCAGGCCAAGCTCGTCCGCCGACTCGGAATGGATAAGACTTTGCCAGCAGCCCGCAGCTGCAACAGGCTGCGCGCATGGCCGCTGCCAAAATAACACCGTAGGCCGGGCGCCAAGTTCATCCAGCGAAAAGGCCACAAAAACGGGTGGGGTTGGCTGGTTCGGGTCTGGCCGACTTGGAAGGGGGCGGATTTTGCGAGCCGCCATTGTAAAGCAAAATAGTGCGGGTCACAGCCGCACCTAAAATACCGCGGCCGGGGCACCAAGCCTGTCCAGCGCGGAAAAGGCCAAAACGGGCGCTCGGGGTTAAGGCTGTCATTCGCCGGACTGAATGGGATAAGACTTTGCAGCAGCTCTGTGGTGCTGGGGCAAAATAGTTACGCGATGGCCGCGCTAAAAGCCACCGCTGGCCGGGCGCTGTTCATCCAGCGGAAAGGCCACAAAACGGTGGCTATGTTTGCCCGCCGACTTCTAAGGCGAGATTTCATGAAGCGGCTACTGTAAAGCAAAATAAAAGTGGTCAAAGCCGCATCTAAAATAAATCAAGGCCGGGCACCAAGTTCGGTCTACGGAAAAAGGCCGCTAAAACGGGTGGGGCTGGCTGTTCAATCACCGGATTCTGTCGGGCGCAGACTTTGCGAGCGTCTCAGGTCAAAATAGGTCAGCGGGCAAAACCACGCCCAAAAATAACTCGTCGGGCGCCAAGTTCGTCACAAAATGAAAAGGCATTAAAAAACGGGCGTGGCTATAGCTCGGGGTTGGCTGGCTGTTCGTCTGGCCGACTCCCGGAATGGGATGGACTGCGCGCCCCTGTAGCCAAAATAGGCTACGCGATGGTCGAGCTAAAAATAATCACTTGAAGGCCGGGGCGCCAAGTTCGTCCAGCGGAAAAAGGCTACAAAAATGGGTGGGCCAGCCTTGTGGGTGGGGTTGGCCAAGACGCCCACCGGCTCGAATGGGGCGAGACGGCGAGTGGCCCGTGTGCCAAAATAGCGCCATGGGGCACAGCCGCACTCCAAAAAGAACCGCCCAAAGCGTCACGCGCAAGTTCGCCCATCGGAAAAAGGGCCAGCAAAAACGGGTGTGTGGGTTAATAAAGTTCGGCCTCGACCGGACTTGAATGGGGCGCGCAGACTTTATGTAGCGGCCTGTGGTGCCAAAAATAGGTTGAAAATATCGCCCAAAAATAACCGCCCAAAGGCCGGGCGCTTAAGTTCGCCCAGCGAAAAAGGCCACAAAACGGTGGCGAGAAGCTCTGGGAAGGGTTGGTCAAGTTCGGCCCGCAGGGACTCGGAATGGGGAGACTTCGAAAGTGCCTCTATGCATTCAAAAATAAGTCATAAGTACAGCCGCTGCCTAAAAATAACGCTTGAAGGCTAAAATGGTTTGTTCAGCGGAAAGGCCACAAAAACTGGGTGGGCTATAGCCTTTGGGGGTGGGGCTGACCAAGTCTTCCGCCAGACTGAATGGCGCGACTTTGGCGAACGCCCGTGTGCTGTGGGCTGGCTACGGGCACAGCCGTTTAAACGAACAGCCCGAAGGCCGGGCGCCGAAATTGGCCCAGCGAAAAAAGGCCACAAAATTGTGTTGGCTATAGCCTTTGGGGTGGGCAGGCTGTTCGCTCCGCTGTGATTTTCGAATGGGACGACTTTTGCGAAGCGGTTCGTAGAAGTCAAAATAGTCTGCCGGGCACAGCCGCCGCCAAAATATTCCGTCAAGGTCGGGCGCCAAGTTCATCTCGCGGAAAAGGCCACAAAACGGGTAAGCAGTAGCCTTGGGGGTGGGCTGACCAAGTTCTTCCGCCGACTCGAATGGGGCCAGACTTTTGCGCCTGTGGTGCTGTAATAGGCTGGGCGGGCATGCCGCGTTTCCAAACGAACAGCCCAAGGCCGGGCGCCAAAGTTCGTCAAGCGCAAAAAGGCCACAAAATCGGTGGGTTTTAGCTTTGGGGGGTGGGGCTGGCCAAGTTCGTCTGGCCGCAATTGAATGGGAAGAGACGGCGTACCGCCTTTCGGGTGTTGGGCAGTTCAAGGGCACAGCTACGCTAAAATAACTGCCCGGGTTGACGCCAAGTTCGCTCGTATGAAATGCTCACAAAACGGGTAAGCAGTAGCCTTTGGGGTAATAAGGAACAAGGCCCGCCGGACTCAGAATACCAGATTTTGCGAGGGTTCTGTAAAGTTACAAGAAGCCAGCGGGCACCGCTGGCGCCAAAAATAACTTACCAGCGTCGGGCGCTTAAACGTCTGGCCGGAAAGGCTACAAAACCGTGGGCTATAGCCTTTGGGGCGGCTGATCGTTCGTCTACCGGACTCGGAATGGGGCGGCTTTATGAAGCGCCCATGTGCAAAATAGAAGCTGCGGCCCAGCTGCGCACAAAAATAACTTCGCCCGAAGGCCGGGCGCCAAGTTCGTCCGCCGTAAAAATGGCCACAAAACGGGTGGGTTATAGCTTTGGGGTGGGGTTGACGAAAGCCACCTGAATACTGGGCGCAGATGCTGCGCAGGGCCTCTCGTGGCAAAATAGCCGGTTGCGCTGGCGGGCACAGCCACCCAAAAACGAATTCGCCCGCCGTGGGCGCCAAGTTCGTCCATCGGAAAAGGCCACAAAAATGGGTGAAGGGCTGTTCGCCCATCGTGAAAAAAGGCCACAAAATGGTGTGGGCTGGCCAAGTTCGTCGCCGGACTTGAATGGGCGACTTTTAGCGGCCCGTGGTGCCAAAAATGCAAAGAGCCGCCTCAAAAATAACCGCCGGAAGGCTGGGGCGCCAAGTTCGTTCAGCGGAAAAAGGCCACAAAAACGGGTGGGCTATAGCCTTGGGGGCTGGGCTTGATCAAGTTCTTCCGCCGGACTCGGAATGGGGCGAGACTTTGCGAGCGCCCTCCGTGTACCAAAAATAGGCTGCGGGAACAGCCGCAAAACGAAATGCAGCCCGGAAGGCCGGGCCGAAATGTTCCTCCAGCGTGAAAAGGCCAGTTGTTAAAATCAGGTGGGCTATAGCTGGCGAGGGGTGGGCAGGCGGGCTGTTCGTCCGGCCGCACGGAATGGGACGCAGACTTTCGCGAGCGGCCTTCGTGGTGTCAAGAGTTCCACGGCACAGCCGCGCCTAAAAATAATTGCCCGGGTTGGACGCGAAGTTCGTCTGGACGGAAAAATGGCCATAAAAACGGTGGGCTATAGCTTGGGGGTGGGGCTGACTTTCTTCCGCTGGACTCGAATGGTGAGACTTTGCGAAGCCCCGAGTGCCAAAATAGCTGCGGGTACCACGTGCCTAAAACGAACAGCCCGGAGGCCGGGGCGCCAAGTTCGTCAAGTGGAAAAAGGCCACAAAAACGGTGGGTTATAGCTGGGGGTGGGGCGACCAAGTTTGTCCGCCGGACTCGAATGGGGCGAGACTTCATGAAGCGCCCGTAAAATAGGCCGCATGGCACCGCGGCAGCCAAAAATAAGTTGCCGGGCGGGCGCCAAGTTCACCCAGCTGAAAAAGGCCACAAAAACGGGTGGGCTATAGCCTTGGGGTCTGGCCAAGTTTGTCCTACGGAACGGAATGGGACGAGACTTGCGAAAGTGGCCCCTTGTGTGTAGAAGGCACACCCGCGCCCAAAATAACTCTCCCAAAGGCCAGGGCGCCAAGTTCGTCTTCGGGCGAAAAGGCCACAAAACGGTGGGCGGTAGGTTTGGGGGACGGGTGGCTGTTCGTCTGCCGGACTTGAATGGGATGAGACTTTACGCAGCGGCAGTGTGCAATAAAACGGGCGCGGCCCCGCCAAGGCCGAAAATAATTCGCCCAAGGCCGTCACGCAAGTTCGCCCAGCGAAAAGGCCACAAAATCGGTGTATGAGGCCTTTGGGGCGGCTGGGTTGCTGTCCGCCGGGCAATCGAATGGGACGAGACTTTTGCGAAAGCGCTCGTGCCGTGGCTGAAGGTCCGCGGCACAGCTGCGCGTGTTTAATAACTGCCCGGGCGCCGAGCGCCAAGTTCGCCCTGCGGAAAAAGGCTGGGTTAAATCGTGGTGGGTTGCAGAGCTCGGGGTGGACTGGCCAAGTTCGTCCGCCGCAATCGGAATGGGACGAGACTTTGCGACCGGTCTTCGTGTCTCAAAAATATTCCGCGGGCACAGCCGCGCCCAAAAATAACTGGCCGAAGTCCGGACGCCAAGTTCGTCCGGCGGAAAATGGCCACAAAAACGGGTGGGCTATAGCCTTGGGGGGTGGCTGTTCGCCGGATCGAATGGGCGACACTTTGTGAGCGCCCTCCATGTGCAAAAAATAGGCTGCGGGCACAGCCGCGCACAAAAATAACTGCCCGAAGGCCGGGCGCCAAGTTCGTCCGGCGTAAAAAGGCCACAAAAACGGGTGGGCTATAGCCTTGGGGGGTGGGGCTGACCAAGTTTTTCCGCCGGACTCGGAATGGGGCGAGACGTTGCGAGTGGCCTCCGTGTGCCAAAAATAGGCCATGGGCACAGCCGCACCCAAAAAGAACTGCCCGAAGGCTGGGCGCCAAGTTCGTCCGGCGGAAAATGGCCACAAAAACGGGTGGGCTATAGCCTTGGGGGGTGGGGCTGGCCAAGTTCGTCCGCCGGACTCGGAATGGGACGAGACTTTGAAATGCGGCCTGCAAGGCCAAGGGGCACCCCCGCCCCCAAAAATAACCGCCCGAAGGCTGGGCGCCAAGTTTGTCCGTCGGAAAAAGGCCACAAAACCGGGTGGGCTATAGCCTGGGGGGGTGGGGCTGGCCAAGTTCGTCCGCCGGATTCGAACGGACGACTTTCGCGAGCGCCTGTGTCAGGGCCAAGCTTATGGGCACAGCCGCGCTTCAAAATAACCCTCCCGGCTGGGGCGCTAAGTTCGTCCGCGAAAATGGCCAAAAAACGGGTGGGCTATAGCAGCCTGGGGAGCTGGGTTGGCCAAGTTCGCTGGGCCGGACTCGAATAGGACGAGACTTTTTCGAGCGCCCGTGAGCCAGAAGAAGGCCGCGGCACCACCGCGCCAAAAAATAATCTCCAAGGCCGGGCGCCAAGTTCGTCCGGCGAAAAAGGCTACAAACGGTGGGGTATAGCCTGGGGGACGGGCTGGTCAAGTTCTCCCTTCCTTACGGAATGGGATGAGACTTTGCGAGCGCCCGTAAAGCATTAGGGTGCGGCACTGCTGCGCCAGAAATAACTTCCCGAAGGCCGGGCGCCAAGTTCGTCCAGCGGAAAAAGGCCAAGATCGGGTGGGCTATAGCCTGGGCGGGGGCTACGGCGTTCGTCCGCCGGAATCGGAATGGGACGAGACTTCGCGAGCGGCCTTCGTGTATCAAAAATAGTCCGCGGGAACAGCCGCGCCCAAAAATAACCGCCCGAAGGCCGGACGCCAAGTTCGTCCGGCGGAAAAAGGCCACTAAAACGGGTGGGCTATAGCCTTGGGGGACGGGTTGGCTGCTGCCCGCCGGACTCGGAATGGGATGAGACTTTGGCGAAGCGCCTCGGTGTTATTAAATAGGGCGCGGCACCGCTGAATAAAAAATAACTGCCTGGGCGGCCGGGCCAAGTTCGCCCAGCGTAAAAGGCCACAAAATCGGTGGCTATAGCCTTTGGGGTGGGGTTGGCCAAGTCGTCCGCCGCAACGGAATGGGACGACTTTGCGAGCGCCTTCGTGGTGTCAAAATAGTCCGCGAGCACAGCCGCGTGCACAATAACCGCCCAAGGCCGGAGCGCCAAGTTCAGCGAAAAAGGCTACAAAATCGGGTAAGTAGAGTTCGGGGGTGGATTGCCAAGTTCGTCCGCCATCGAATGGGACGACTTTACGAAAGCGGCTCGTGTTGTGTAAAATAGTCTGGGCAGCCGCGAGCAAATATAATTCGCGCCAAGGCCGGGCGGCAAGTTCGCCCGCGGAAAAAGGCTACAAAAACGGGCGGCTATAGCCTTTCGGGGTGGTGGCTGTTCGTCCGCCGGACTCGAATGGGACGACTTTGCGAAAGCGCCTGGAGCCAAAACAGTGCGTGGGTACAGCCGCGAATAAAAATAACAGCCCGAAGGCCGGGGCGCCAAGTTCGTCCGGCGGAAAAAGGCCACAAAAACGGGTGGGCTATAGCCTTTTTGGGTTGGGCTGGCCATGTTCGTCCGCCGGGCTCGGAATGGGACGAGACTTTGCGAGCGGCCTCCATGTGTCAAAAATAGGCCACGGGCATAGCTGCGCCCAAAAATAACTGCCCGAAGGCCGGGGCGCCAAGTTCGTCCGGCGGAAAAAGGCCACAAAAAAGGGTGGGCTAAAGCCTTGGGGGGTTGGCTGGCTCCCCGGACTCGGAGGGATGAGATTTTGCAGTGGCCTGTGCCAAAATAGGCCACACGCATGGCCGCGGCCAAAAATAACCGCCCGAAGGCCGGGGCGCCAAGTTCGTCCAGCGTAAAAAGGCCACACAATCGGGTGGGCTATATTTTGGGGGTGGGCTGCTGCAAGTTTCGTCGGGCCGCAATCGCAATCGGAATGGGACGAGACTTTGCGAGCGGCCTTCGTGTGTCAAAAATAGTCCGCGAGCACAGCCGTGCCCAATAATAACTGCCCGAAGGCCGGAGCGCCAAGTTCGTCCAGCGGAAAAAGGCCACAAAATCGGGTGGGCTAGAGTCTCGGGGGGTGGGACTGGCCAAGTTCGTCCGCCGACTCGAATGGGACGACTTTGCGAAGCGCCTGCGTGGTGCCAAAAATAGGTCAGGGCACAGCTATTCTAAAATTAACCGCCAAGGCCGGGGCGCCAAGTTCGACCAGAGGACAAAGTCCACAAAAACGGGTGGGATGTAGCCTTGGGGGTGGCGCTGGCTGTTCGCCCGCCGACTCGGAATGGGACGAGACTTTGCGAAGCGCTCAGGTGCCACAATGGGCGCGCACCGCCGCGCTAAAAATAACGGCTCAAGGCCGGGCGCCAAGTTCGCCCAGCGAAAAAGGCTACAAAATCGGTGGGCTATAGCCTTTGGGGGGTTGGCCAAGTTCGCCCGCCAGAACAGAATGGGACGAGACTTTTACGAAAGCGGCTTCGTGTTAAACAAATAGTTCAAGGGCACAGCCGCGAACAAATATAACTGTCCGAAGGCCGGGCGCCAAGTTCGTCCGGCGGGAGAAGGCCACAATAACGGGTGGGCTATAGCCTTGGGAGGTGGGGCTGACCAAGTTCGTCCGCCGGACTCGGAATGGGAGAGACTTTACAGCCCGTGCTGTATTAGGTGCGGCACAGCTGCCAAAAGAACAGCCCAAGGTCAAAAGCAAGATCGCCCAGCGGAAAAAAGCCAACAAAACGGGGTGGGCTATAGCCTTTGGGGGGGGCCAAGTTCGTCTGCCGGACCGTGAATGGGGCGAGACTTATGAAGCGCCTCAGTGCTAAAATAGGCTGCGGCACAGCTGTACCCAAAATAACTTCCGTGAGGGCCGGGCCCAAGTTCATCCAAAAAAGGCTACAAAACGGGTGGGCTATAGTTTTGGGGGGCTGGCCAAGCTCATCTCGGACTGAATGGGGCGAATTTGTGAGCGCCTGCAGCAAAAATAGGTCACAAGTCGCTGCCCAAAAATAACCCTCAAGGCCGGGCGCAAGTTCGCCCAGCGAAAAAGGCCACAAAACGGTGGGCTATAGCCTTTGGGGGCGAAGGCTAAGTTCGTCCCGCCGGACTCAAATGGGGTGAGACATTAGTGGCCTGCATACCAAAAAGGCGCAGAGCACAGCCGCTGGCGAAAATAACCGCCCAAGGCAGCGCCATGTTCGCCCAGCGAAAAAGGTCACAAAACGGTGGGCTATAGCCTTGGGGAGGGGCTGGGTTAGTCTGCCGGACTCGAATGGGACTTAAACTTTATGAAGCGGCTCGCTTCCCAAAATAGGCCACGGGCACAACCGCTTCAAAAATAACCGCCTGGTCGGGCGCAAAGTTCGGCCCACCGAAAAGGCCACAAAACGGTGGCTAAAGTCGGGGTGGGCTGGCCATGTTCGCTGCATCGAAGCGAGTGGCCTGTGTTGTAAAATAGGGCGGCAGCCATGCAAAATTAACCGGCCTAAAGGCCGCCGCCAAGTTCAGCGAAAAAGGCCACAAAACGGGTGGGCTATAGCCTGGGTGGGCTGGCCAAGTTAGTCGCCGGACTCGGGGACGAATTTGCGAAGCGGCTCGCTCTCCCAAAATAGGCCACGGCACAGCCGCCCAAAAATACCCATTGGCCAAGGTCGCGCAAAGTTCGCCCACCGAAAAGGCCATTAAAAACGGGTGGTAAAGCCTTTTGGGGTGGGTTGGCCAAGTTCGCCCCGCCAGACTCGTAATGGGGCGAGACTTTAAGCGGCCTGCGGTGCCAAAATGTAATAGGCTGCGGCACAGTTGTGCCAAAATTAACCTCCCGGGCCGGGCGCAAGTTCGCCCCGCGAAAAAGGCCACAAAACGGTGGGCTATAGCTGGGGGGTTAACACAAGTTCGCCAACCGATTCGGAATGGGCCAGACTTTGTGAGCGGCCTGCTTAAAATAGGGGCGGGTACAGCCGGCTTAAAAATGACCGCCTCAAGGCGTCGGGTGACAAGTTCGTCCAGCGGAACAATGTCATAAAAACGGGTGGGCTATAGCCTTGGTGGGGTGGCCAAGCCCGTCCGCCGACTCGAATGGGCGAGACTTTGCGAAGCCACCTCAAAATAGGCGGCGGTACAGCCGCAAAAATAGCCAAGGTCGGGCGCCAACTGCCCAGCGGAAAAGGCCACAAAAACGGTGGGCTATAGCCTTGCGGGCTGGCTGTTCGACTGCAGGACCTGGAATGGGACGAGACTTTGCGAGCGGCTGTGGTGCAGTAAGCCTGGGGCAAGCCGCTACCAAAATAACAGCCCGAAGGCCGTGGCGCCAAGTTCGTCCAGCGAAAAAGGCCAAAAACGGTGGGCTATAGTCTTGGGGTGGGTTGGCCACCATCCGGACTCGTAATGGGCGAGACTTTGCGAGCGGCCTGGTGTAAAATAGCGCGCACAAATTGTACCCAAAATAACCTCTCAGAGGTCACGCCAAGTTCGCCGCCCGAAAAAGGCCACAAAACGGTGGCCATAGCCTGGGGGCGCAAAAGGAAGGCCAAGTTCATCCTCCGACTGGAATGGGCGAGAATTGCAGCGGCCTGTAAAAATAGGCCGTGGCCACAACCGCGCCCAAAAATAACTGCCCGAACGAGGGGGCGCCAAGTTCGTCAGCGGAAAAAGGCCACTAAAACGGGTGGGCTATAGCCTTGGGGGGAGGGGCTGGCCAAGTTCGTCCGCCAGACTCAGAATGGGGCGAGACTTTGCGAACGGCCTGCGGTGCTGGGCTGCGTCACAGTTGTAAAATTAACCCTCCCGGGCGGCGCCAAGTTCGTTCATGAAAAAGGCCACAAAACGGTGGGCCATAGCTTTTGGGGTCAAGGGCTACAAGTTTGTCAACCGGACTCGAATGGGGCGTAAACTTTGCGAAAGCTGCTCGCTTGGCGAAATATAGGCGGCACAGCCCTGCCTAAAAATGACCGCCCAAGGCCGGGCCAAATTCGGCCCAGCGGAACAAGGTTATAAAAACGGGTGGGCTATAGCCGTGGTGGGGGGCTAAATTCACCGGACGCGGAATGGGGCGAGACTTTGCGAGCCGGGCCTGCGGCTAAAAATAGGCTGCGGTACAGCCGCATTCCCAAAATAACCGCCTGAAGGCCGGGCTTAAGTTCGCCCAGCGAAAAGGCCACAAAACGGTGGGCTATAGCCTGCGGGGGTGGGCTGGCTGTTCGACCGCAGGACTTTTGAATGGGACGAGACTTTGCGAAAGGCCTGTTAAAAGCAAAACTAGCCTTGGGCACAGCCGCGCTACCAAAATAACCGCTCAAGGCCGTGGGCGCCAGGTTCGCCCAGCGGAAAAGGCCACAAAACGGGTGGGCTATAGCCTTTGGGGCAAAGGGCTGTTCCAAGTCCCGCCGGACTCAATGGGAGACATTGCGCAGTGGCATCCGTGATGTAAGGCCGCGCGCACAGCCGCCAAGAAAATAACCGCTCAAGGGCGGACGCCAAGTTCGCCCAGCGAAAAGGCCACAAAACGGTGGGCGTTATAGCCTTGGGGTGGGGCTGGCTGCTCAGCTTCGCTGACTCGGAATGGGATGAGACTTTTCGAGCGTCGGCGCCAAAAAAATAGGTCAGGCCGCGGCACAGCCGCGTTTCAAAATAACCCGCCCAAGGTTGGGCCAAGTTCGCCCAGCGAAAAAGGCTACAAAAAACGGGTGGGCTATAGCTGCCCAAATGGGGGGTGGGGCTGTCAAGTTCGCCCGGAATGTGAATGGGCGACTTTTACAGGCCTGTGGTGCCAAAAATAGGCTGCGCACAGCTGTACCCAAAAATAACCTTCCGAAATGGGCGCCTGTTCGGCCTCCCCGCTGAAAGCGGGCCACAAAAACGGGTGGGCCATAGCTTGAGGGGGGCTAAGGCCAAGTTCGCCCCACGGACTCGAATGGGGCGTAGACTTTGGCGCCTCTGTGGTGCTGGAGTGGGCCAAACCACGCCTCAGCAAAAATAACTGCCCGAACGCCGGGGCGCCAAGTTTGTCAGCCCGAAAAGGCTACTAAAACGCGGGTTATAGCGCCTGGGGGAGGGAAGGCTGTTCGCCAAGTTCGCCAGACGAATGGGCGAGACTTTGGCGATGAAAAGCCTGCTGAAGCCAAAAAAGGCGGCACAGCCGCGCCCAAAAATGACCGCCTGTAGGTCGGGTCCCCATGTTCGGCTCACTGAAAAAAGGCCAAAAAGCAAAAAGGGTGGGGTTTTTAATTTTGGGGGTGGGCCAAGGCCAAGTTCGTCCGCCGGATTCGAATGGGCCGAGACTTTAGGGGCCTTCGCAGTTAAAATAGGCTGCGGCACAGCTGCCTTCTAAAATAACCGCCCGAAGGCCGGGGTACCAAGTTCGTCCAGCGGAAAAAGGCCACAAAAACGGGTGGGCTATAGCCTTGCGGGGTGGGGCTGGCCAAGTTCGACCGCAGGACTCGGAATGGGACGAGACTTTGCGAGCGGCCTCTGTGTGCCAAAAATAAGCCTTGGGCACAGCCGCGCCCAAAAATAACAGCCCGAAGGCCGTGGCGCCAGGTTCCTCCAGCGGAAAAAGGCCACAAAAACGGGTGGGCTATAGCCTTGGGGGGTGGGGCTGGCCATGTTCGTCCGCCGGACTCCGAATGGGGTGAGACATTGCGAGTGGTATCCGCGGTGCAAAGCAAAATAGCCATGACAACCACAAGAAAAAATAATTGCTCAAGGGCGGGACGCCAAGTTCGTCCAGCGGAAAAAGGCCACAAAACGGGTGGGCCATAGCCTTGGGGTGGGCTGGCTGCTCGCTCGCCGGACTGAATGGATGACAGATTCTTCGAGCGCCTGTGGCGCCTAAAATAGGTCAAGGGCACAGCCGCCGCCTAAAATAATCACCAAGGTCAAGCGCCAAGTTCGGCTGCCCAGCGAAAAAGGCCACAAAACGGTGCAAGCGGTAATTGCCTGGGGTGGGCCCAAGTTCACCGGACTCAGAATGGGCGAGACTTTTATGACAGGCCCTGTGTGCCAAAAATAGGCCACGGCCACAGCCGTACCCAAAAATAACCTCCCGTAGGCCGGGGCGCCAAGTTCTTCCCCCGGAAAAAGGCCACAAAAACGGGTGGGCCAGCCTGGGGGGGAAGGGCTAATGCCCCGGACTCGAATGCGACCGAACGGCCTGCAGTTAGAAATAGGTCATGCGCGCCATAACCGCGCCAAAATAATTCGCCTTAACGAGGTGGCGCCAAGTTCATCAGCGGAAAAGGCTACTAAAACGGTGGGCGAGCCTTGGGAGGGGATACCAAGTTCGGCTGGGGCTCACCAGACTGTAATGGGACGACACTATGAAAGCGGCTCTGCAGGTTAAGGAATAGGCGGCGGCACAAGCGTGTCAAAATAACCTCCCCGGCCGGGCGCTAATGCTCGCTCCCGCTGAAAAAAAGGCCAAAACGCGGCTATAGCCTTGGGGTTGGCTGTTCACAACCGACTCGGAATGGGGCGTAGACTTGCGAGCGGCCTTCGCTTGGCGTAAAAAGAAGTGGGGCACAGCCGCTTGAAAAATGACCGGCCGGTATCGTCCGACAAGTCTGCCCAGCGGAACAAGGTCATAAAACGGGGGGTTATAGTGGGTTATAGCCTTGTGGGTGGGGCTGGCTACAAGTTCGTCCACTGGATCTGGAATGAAGGTTCATGCGAGCCACCTCCGTGTGCCAAAAATAGGCTGCCGGCACAGCCGTACCCAAACACAACCGCCGAAGGCCGGGGCGCCAAGTTCTTCCAGCGGAAAAAGGTCACAAAAACGGGTGGGCTATAGCCTTGGGGGGTGGGCTGGCTGTTCACCCAGCAGACTTCAACGGAATGACGGAGACTAAGAAATGGCCTGTGCTGGGGTCAAAATAAGTGGGCACAGCCGCTGCTTTCAAAATGACCGCCTGAAGGTCGGGTTCTCCAAGTTCGCCCTGCTACGAAAAGGCCAAAAAAAGGGTGGCTATAGCCTTGGGGGGGTGGGGTTGGCCAAGTTCGCCATGGACTTGGAATGGGCGACCTTGTGAGGCCTCAAAGCAAAATAGGCCTTGGGCACAGTCACAAGACAAAAATAAGCGCTCAAGGTCGGGGCGCCCAAAACCCCCAGCGAAAAGGCCAAAAACGGGGGCTGGGTTATAGCCTGGGGGTGGATGGCTGTTCACGGACTCGAATGGGTCGAGACTTTCCGAGGGGCCTCTGCGGTTTGGGGGGCCAAATAGGCTGCGGCACAGCCAAGACCGCAAAAAATGACCAAGGTTGGGTCCCAAGTTCGTCTGCTGAAAAAAGCCAAAAAAGGTGGGCTATAGCCTTTGGGCTGGCCAAGTTCGTCTGCCGGACTTGGAATGGGGCGAGACTTTGTGAGGGGCCTCTATGTGCCAAAAAAATGCCGCGGACACAACTGCGCCCAAAAATAAGCCCTGGTCGGGGCGCAAAACCCCTGCAACGTGAAAAAGGCCAAAAAAACTCGGGCTATAGCCTTGGGTGGTGGGCACAAGTTCGTCCACGACTCGGGAATGGGTCGAGACTTTACGAGGGGCCTGGGTGCCAATAAATAGGGATGCAGCACAGCCGCGTTTCAAAATGACGCCAAAGGTCGGGTCCCTGTTCATCCTCCTGAAAGGCTAAAACGGGTATACTAGGCTTTGGGTGGGGTCGTGTCTGGCCACTGATTCAATGGGGTGAGACTTCATGGGGCCTGAAAGTGCTGCAAAATAGGCTGGCACAGCCACGCAAAAATGACCGCCCTTAGGTCGGGTCCCCATGTTCGTCCGCCGAAAAAAGGCCGAAAAAGGGCCAAAAAAAGGGGTGGGTATAGCCTTGGGGGAAGGGGCTGGCCAAGTTCGTCCCGGCTGGATTCGAATGGGCCGAGACTTTGCGAGGGCCTGGTGCCAAAAATAGAAGGCGGCACAGCCGCTTCCAAAAATGACCGCCTGTAGGTCGGGTCCCAAGTTCGTCCCGCCGAAAAAGCGCCAAAAAGTGGTGGGCTAGCCTTGGGGGTGGGCTAGCTGCCCACGGACTGAATGGGGCGAGACTCTTGCAGGGCCTCCGTAGCTGGCAGCCGCACAAGCCGCGAGCAAAAAATAAGTGCCCGGTTGTCGGGCGCCAAAGCCCCCAGCGAAAAAAGGCCAAAAAACGGTGGGCTATAGTCTTGGGGTGGCTGGCCATGCGTCTGGCCAGACTTGGAATGGGGCGAGACTTTGCGAAAGCGCCCGCGTGGCTAAAATAGGTCGCGGCACAGCCGCTGCAAAAATAAGCGTGCCCGGTCAAAAGCAAGTTCGCCCAGCGGAAAGGCCACAAAACGGGTGGGCTTAGCCTTTTTCTGATGGGTGGGCTACGTTCGTCACCGGACTCGAATGGGCCGAGACTTTACGAGGGCCTGTGTGTCAAAGATAGGCTGGGCACAGCCGCCAAATATAACTACACGGCCGGGGCCAAGTTCACAGCGAAAAAGGCCACAAAACGGGCGGCTATAGCCTTTGGGGGTGGGCTGGCTGTTCTTCCGCCAGTCTCGGAATGGGGCGAGACTTTACGAAAGCGCCTCGTGTTAAAATAGGTCCGCGGGCACAGCCGCTCAAAATAACCGCCGAAAGCCGGGCCAAGTTCGGCCCAGCGGAAAATGCCACAAAAACGGTGGGCTATAGCCTTGGGGTGGGGCGGCCAAGCCGTTCGCCTGACTCGGAATGGGCCAAGACTTTGCGACCGGCCTCGGTCAAAATAGTCATGGCACAGCCGCTACCAAAATTAACTGACCGAAGCGTCGGGCGCCAACTTCGCCCAGCGAAAAAGGCCACAAAACGGCGGGCTATAGCCTTGGGTGGGGCAGGCTAAGTTCTTCCGCCATTCTTAATGGGGTGACTTTGCGAGTGGCCTGCGTGTGCCAAAATAGGCCGCGGGCACAGCCGCATTAAAAAAATAAGTGCCCAAGGCACGCGCCAAGTTCGTCCAGCGAAAAAGGCCACAAAAACGGTGGGCTAGAGCTCGAGGGTGGGCTGGCTGTTCGCTCTGCCGGACTCGGAATGGGCCGAGCCTTTGCGAGTAGCCTTCGTGTGTCAAAAATAGGCCGCGGGGACAGCCGCGCCCAAAAATAACTCCCCGAAGGCCGGGGCGCCAACTTCGTTCAGCAGAAAAAGGCCACAAAAACGGGCGGGCTATAGCCTTGGGGGGTCGGGCTGGCCAAGTTCTTACGCCAGTCTCGGAATGGGATGAGACTTTGCGAAAGTGGCCTGTGGTGCCGTGGGGTGGGCGAGTCGCGCTAAAAAATAACAGCCAAGGCTGGGTCCAAGTTCGCTCCAGCGGAAAAAGGCCACAAAACGGTGGGGTTGGCCAACTTCATTCGCCGGACTTGGAATGGGGCGACTTTGTGAGCGAAGCCTGTGGTGCCAAAATAGGCCGGTACTGCCCATCCCAGAAATAACCGCAAGAAGGTGCAAAAGCAAGTTCGGCCCAGCGGAAAAGGCCACAAAAACGGGTGGGCTATAGCCTTGAGGGTTGGGCTGGCTGCTCGCCGAATCGGAATGGGACGAGACTTTGCGAAAGCGGTCTCCGTGTCAGAAATAGGGCATAGCCGCACCCAAAAATAAGTGCCCGGCAAGCCGGGCGCCAAGTTCGGCCCAGCTGAAAAGGCCACAAAAACGGGTGGGCTATAGCTTGGGGTGGGTTACAAGTTCGTCCGCCGACTTGAATGGGGTAGACTTTTGCGAGCGCCTCTCAAAATAGGACGCGGGCACGGCCGCTTAAAAAATAAGTGCCCGTCAAGGCCGGGTCAGCAAGTTTGCCCAGCGGAAAAAAGGCCACAAAACGGGTGGGCTATAGCCTTGAGGTGGATGGGCTGGTTCAACTACCGGACTCGAATGGGGCGAGACTTTGAGAGTGGCCTCTGTGTGACAAAAATAGGCCGCGGGAACAGCCTCACCCAAAAATAACTACCCGAAGGCCGGGGCGCAAACTTCGTCCAGCGGAAAAAGGCCACAAAAACGTGCGGGCTATAGCCTTGGGGTGGGCTGCTGTTTTCCGCCAGTCTCGAATGGGGCGAGACTTTACGAATGCGCTCCTGTTAAAATAGGTTGGGCACAGCCGCCTAAAAATAACTGCCAAGGCGGAAGCAACTGCCCCTGCCAAATGGCCACAAAACGTGGTGGGTTGGCCACGTTGTCCGCCGGACTTGAATGGGGCGACTTTGAAGCGCCTGTGGTGCCAAAATAGGCAGGCACAGACGCGCTTAAGAATAACCGGCCAAGGCCGGGCGCCAAGTTCGCCCAGTGGAAAAGGCCACAAAACGGGTGGGGTTATAGCCTTGGGGTGGTTGGCTAACCGCCCGCTGACCGGAATGGATGAGACTTGAGAGGGCCTGCGGTGCCGTGGTTGTCAAGGGCACAGACGCTTCAAGAATAACCGCCCGAAGGCCGGGGCGCCAAGTTCGTCCAGTGGAAAAAGGCCACAAAAACGGGTGGGCTATAGCCTTGGGGGGTGGGGCTGGCCAACTTCGTCCGCCGGACTCGGCATGGGATGAGACTTTCCGAGTGTCCTCCGTGCTGTAATAGGTCAGGGCACAGCCGCCAAAAATAACTGCCCGATAGCAAGTTCGCCCCAGCCGAAAATGGCCACAAAAACGGGTGGGGGTCAAGTTCGCCCGCCGACTTGAATGGGCGAGACTTATGCGAAGGCCTGGGTGCCAAAAATAGGCCGCGTGCAAAGCCGCGCCCAAACATAACCGCCCTAAGGCCGGGTGGCAAGTTCGTCCAGCGGAAAAAGGCCACAAAAACGGGTGGGATATAGCCTTGGGGGGTGGGCTGGCTGTTCTTCCGCCGAATCGGAATGGGACGCAGACTTTGGCGAAGCGTCTCCGCTTGTCAAAAATAGCGGGCACGGCCGCGCTTAAAAATAAGTGCCAAGGCCGGGCGCCAAGTTCGCCCAGCGAAAAAGGCCACAAAACGGGTGGGGCCTTTCTAGCCTTGGGGGTGGGCGGCTGTTCACCGGACTCGGAATGGGGCGGACTTTGCGAAGCGGCTCTTCGTGCCAAAATAGGCCGCGGGCACAGCCGCGCTAAAAAATAAGTGCCCGAAGGCCGGGGCGCCAAGTTCATCCAGCGGAAAAATGCCATAAAATCGGGCGGGCTATAGCCTTGGGGGGTGGGGCAGGCCAAGTTCGTCCGCCGGACTCGGAATGGAGCGAGAATTTGCGAGCGGTGTCCATGTGCCAAAAATAGGCCGTGGGGACAGCCGCGCCCAAAAATAACCGCCTGTCAAGGCCGGGCGCTGTTCGCCCAGCGAAAAAGGCCACAAAACGGGTGGGCATAGCCTTGGGGTGGGCTACAAGTTCGTCCCGACTCGAATCGGGTGAGATTACAGTGGCCACCGTGCCAAAATAGGGCTGCAGGCACAGCCAGCCAAAAATAACTCGCCCGGGTCGGCAGTTCGCCCAGCGGAAAGGCCACAAAACGGGTGGGGTTGGCTACACCGGACTTGGAATGGGCAAGACTTGCGGCCTCAGGTGCCAAAATAGCCCGTGCACAGCCGCCCCAAAAAATAACTGCCCGGCGGGCGCCACGTCGGCCAGCGGAAAACGTCACAAAACGGGTGGGCGAGCCTTGGGGGGGCTGGCGGTTCGCCTGCAGACTCGGAATGGGGCCAGACTTTGCGAGCGCCCACGCGCAAAATAGGCCGCGGGCACAGCCGAGCCGAAAAATAACTGCTCGAAGGCCGGGGCGCCAAGTTCGTCCAGCGTAAAAAGGCCACAAAACCGGTGGCCTCTAGCCTTGTGGGTGGGTTGCTGTTCGTCTGCCGACCGGAATGGGACGAACTTTGCGAGCGGCTCTTTGTGTGCTAGTCATGGCACACCGCACCTGTAAAAATAATGCCCGGGCCGGGCGCCAAGTTCGCCCAGCTAAAAGGCCACAAAAACGGGTGGGCTATAGCCTCAGGTGGGTTGGCTAAGTTCGTCCCGGACTGAATAGGGCGACTTTGTGAGCGGCTCTGAGCAAAAATAGTGTGTGGGCACAGCCACTCCCAAAAATAATCATCAAGGCCGACGCCAAGTTCGCCCAGCAGAAAAGGCCACAAAACGGGTGGATGCCTTGGGGTGGCTGGCCAAGTTCGTCCGCCGACTCGAATGGGCGAGACTTTGCGAGCGCCTGCGGTACCAAAAATAGCCGTGACCACAGCCGCAGCATAACAATCACCAAAGGCCGGGCGCAAGTTCGCCCAATGGAAAAAGGCTACAAAAACGGGCGCCTAGCCTTTGGGGTGGCTGTTCGTCCGCCGGACTCGGAATGGGGGAGACTTTGCGAGCGGCCTCCGTGTGCCAAGCATAGGCCGCGGGCACAGCCACGCCCAAAAGTAACCGCCCGAAGGCCGGGGCGCCAAGTTCGTCCTGCGGAAAAAGGCCACAAAAACGGTGGGTATACCTTTAAAGGTGGGGTTACGTAGGTTCGCCTCCGGACCTGGAATTGGGAGCGATTTTAAAGCGCCTGCGCGAAAAAGGCCGCGGGCACAGCAGCGCCAAAAATAACCGCCAAAAGGCAGGGGCGCCAAGTTCGTCCAGCGGAAAAAGGCCACAAAAACGGGTGGGCACTCAGGGGGTTGGCTGGCCAAGTTCGTCTGGACTCGGAATGGGGCGAGACTTACGAAGCGCTCCTAACAAAAAAATGGTCAGCTGGGCACAGCCGCGCCCAAAAATACGGGCCCGAACGCCGGGCCGCCAAGTTCGTCCAGCGGAAAAAGGCCACAAAAACGGGTGGGCTATAGCCTTGTGGGGTGGGGCTGGCCAAGTTCGTCTGCCGGAATCGGAATGGGACGAGACTTTGCGGTTCTCGTGGTGTCAAAATTGGTCATGGCTTAGCCGCCTTAAAAATAAGTGCCCAATGCAAGCGGGTTGATGAGCATAATTTACTTACATATTTTACCCTTTAATTAATTGAATTGTTTTATTGAATAGGGAATTGATTGGAGATTGGAAACAAAAATGTGCAAAAGAATAATAATTTGGGGAAATATTAGTAAGCTGTGGATAGAGCAAGAGCCAATAGCAATTTGCATTGAAAGAATTTCACCTCCAATTGAGTTGCACGTCCTTAGCATTGCAAAAGGGGAAAGCAATTTAAATGGGGCCCACACTTGACTTTCAAAAGTGAAATTAATGGCTGGCGTTATTATGGAAGCTTTTTCTCATAATTGGAAAAGGATTTTAATTAGTAGACAAAGAGGATCGGGCTACAAGCATTATAAAAGAGAGTTTTGCCTTTTGAATGAGGAACCGCCAGAGGGAGGAGAATTCGACTTTGAACGGAGGGCAGACGCAAGGCAGAAGAGGGGAGACAAGGACGAGTGCAGCAGTTCGGCTTCATGGCTGATTTTATTTATTTTGTTGTTCTCAATTCAAGTATGTCTAACTAATTCTCTTATACTGAGGTTAAGGATGAAACCCAATTCAATAAAATAATTATCTTTTTATTTAATTAATTCCCTATATATGTTCTTTGATGATTATGGTTTTTATTTCACATGATTAATTGGATGTTAATAAAATCTTTTTATCAATTCTGTCATGCATTATTGATTGTTAGGATTAATATTCGATTAATTCTATGCTTGGATTTATAAAGTTTATACATGATTGTCTTTGATTTTATGTCTTTCATTAAATTGTTTACATAGAGTGCTTAGGGAAACTTTGACTCTTTGTTTTTCAATATATTTACATGGGATGCTTCGATGTCATACTATTAAGCAGAAAAAGAACCTACATAAGATTAATTTTATTTGGGCTTAATTGTTATATCCATGAGATGACAAAGATTGATTTTGTGCGAAGCTCATTACCAAAAATTGGGGATTGATTAATAATTAGATAATTACTAGTTGAATAGTGGTGATTCTCAAACCTTGGTAATTTTATCTTATCAATTCTCCTTTATTTTAATTGTTTCCTTAGTTTAATTGGTTTAATTTTCTTAGAAACTCAATTTGGTCAACTAGGTTAGAATTAATATTAATTTTATATTTAAATTAGACTTTTCAATTTATAACAATCCCTGTGGGATCGACCTCGTTACCACTATTCTATCTCTGATTCTGCAAGGCGCCAGGAGTATATTAAAATTTTCACAATGACGCCAAGTTCGCCCAAATGAAAAGGCCACAAAACGGGGTGGGCTATAGCTTGGGGTGGGCTGTTCGTCCGGCCGGATTCGAATGGGCAGACTTTATGCGAAATGCCTCGTGCTGTAAAAATAGGTGGCCACAGCCGCCGCCGCCTTCAAAAATAACCGCCCAAAGGCCGGGCGCCAAGTTCGGCCCAATTTAAAAAGGCCATTAAAACGGGCGGCCTATAGCCTGGGGGTGGGTTGGCCAAGTTCGTCCGCCGACTCGAATGGGGAGACTTTGCTGGCCTCGGTGCTGTAAAATAGTCATGGGCACAGCCACGCCTCAAAAGTAACCGCCTGGGCGCCAAGTTCGCTCATGGAAAAAGGCCACAAACGGTGGGCTATACCTGGGGTGGGATGGAAGTTCGTCCGACTCGAATGGGGAGATACTTTGCAGCGCCTGCAGGTGAAAAAAGGGCACAGCCGCTAAAAAATAGCCGCCGGAAGGCAGGGGCGCCAAGTTCGTCCAGCGGAAAAAGGCAACAAAAAAGGGTGGGCACAGCCTTTGGGGGTTGGGTTCGTCTACCGGACTCGAATGGGAAAAGACTTCAGCAGCGCCTGCAGCAAAAATAGGCCGCGGTGCAGCTGCGCCAAAACAGTGCCCGGAAGCCGGGCCGCCAAGTTCGCCCAGCGAAAAAGGCCACAAAAACGGTGGGCTATAGCTTGTGGTGGGGCTGGCTGTTCAAGTTCACGAATCGGAATGGGGACGACTTACAGCGTCTCCGCGGTCAAAATTGCCGGGCTTAGCCGCCTAAAAATAAGTGCCCGAATGCCGGGCGCAAGTACATCCACAGCGAAAAAGGCCAGAAATATGGTGGGCTATAGCTCTGGGTGGGTTTGCTGTTCGTCTCGCCGGACTTTAATGGGGCGAGGCTTTAAAGCCGCCTCTGTGAGCCAAAATAGTGTGGGCACAGCCGCTAAAAAATAACAGCCTGGCCGGGCACCAAGTTCGCCCAGCGAAAAAGGCCACAAAACAGGGGGCTATAGACTTGGGCTGGCTAAGTTCGTCCACCGAATGGGGCGAGACTATGCAGCGCCTGTGGTGCCAAAAATAGGGTTGCAGGCATGGTCCAAAAATAACCGCCCGAAAGCCGGGTTGCCAAGTTCGTCCAGCGGAAAATGGCCACAAAACGGCCGGCTATAGCCTAGGGGGGTTGGGCTGGCCCAGTTCGTCCGCCGGACTCGAATGGGGCGAGAATTTGCGAAGTCTCTGTGGCAAAAATAGGCCGCAGGTACAGCCGCCTAAAAAACCGCCCGGGCCGGGCGCCAAGCACATCCAGCGAAAAAGGCCAGAAAGGTGGCTTATAGCCTCATGGGTGGGCCTGGCCAAGTTCGTCCGGCGGACTCGGAATGGGGCGAGACTTTGCGAGCGGCCTCCGTGAGCCAAAAATAGTGTGTGGGCACAGCCGCGCCCAAAAATAACAGCCTGAAGGCCGGGGCACCAAGTTCGTCCAGCGGAAAAAGGCCACAAAACGGGGGGGCTATAGCCTTGGGGGGTGGGGCTGGCCAAGTTCGTCCGCCGGACTCGGAATGGGACGACTTTGGCGAAGCGCCTGCAGTCGGTAAACAAAATAGGCGGCATAGCCGCCGCAAAATTAACTGCCCAAGGCCGGGCGCCAAGTTCGCCCCAGCGAAAAAGGCACAAAACGGTGGGCTATAGCCTTGGGGGTTGGCTGTTCGTCTACGGACTTGAATGGGTCGAGACTTTGCGAGCAGCCTCTGTGCCAAAAATAGGCCGCGGGCACAGCCGCTCCCAAAAATAACTGCCCGAAGGCCGGGCGCTAAGTTCGTCCAGCGGAAAAAGGCCACAAAAACGGGTGGGCGATACCCTTGGGGGTGGGGTTCGTCTGCAGGACTCGGAATGGGGGAGACTTTTGAGCGCCCATACCAAAAATAAGCCAAAATAACCGCCGAAAGCTGGAGCGCCAATTTCGTACAGCCGAAAAAGGCCACAAAAACGGTGGGGCTATAGCCTGGGGGGTGGGGCAGGCTGTTCGCCGCCGGAATCGGAATGGGATGAGACTTTGTGAGCACCCTCCGTGTGTCAAAATTAGTCCGCGGGCACAGCCGCGCACAAAAATAACGGCCCGACGGCCGGGCGCCACGTTCGTCCGACGGAAAAAGGCCACAAAAACGGGTGGGCTATGGCCTTGGGGGGTGACCAAGTTTGTCCGCCGGACTGGAATGGGGCGACTTTAGCGCCTGCGGTGCCCGGGCACAGCCGCTTCAAAAAAGTGTCAAGGTCGCGCCATGTTCGACCAGCGGAAAAAGGCCACAAAACGGGTGGGTATAGCTTTGGGGTGGGGGCCAAGTTCGCCCGGCCGAATCGAATGGGACGAGACGCGCCTCCGTGTCAAAATAGGCCAGGGCATAGCCGCACCCAAAATTAACTGCCCGAAGGCCGGGGCGCGAAGTTCGTCCAGCGGAAAAAGGGCACAAAAACGGGTGGGCTATAGCCTTGGGGGTTGGCTGTTCGTCTGCCGACTTGAATGGGTCGACTTTGCGAGCAGCCTCAGTGTGCCAAAAATAGGCCGCGGGCACAGCCGCGCCCAAAAATAACCGCCCGGCGGGGCGCATGCTCGCTCCAGCGGAAAAGGCCACAAAACGGGTGGGCTTATAGCCTTGGGGTGGGCTGGCTGTTCGTCCGCAGGACTCGGAATGGGGGGAGACTTTTTGAGCGCCTCCATGTACCAAAAATAGGCCGCGGGCACAGCCGCGTCCAAAAATAACCGCCGGAAGGCTTGAGCGCCAAGTTCGTCCGACGGAAAAAGGCCACAAAAACGGGTGGGCATAGCCTTGGGGGGTGCGGCTGACCAAGTTCGTCCGCCGGACTCGGAATGGGGCGAGACTTTGCGAGCGGCCTCCATTAGCCAAAAACAGTGCGTGGGCACAGCCGCGCATAAAAATAACAGCCCGAAGGCTGGGGCGCCAACTTCGTCCAGCGGAAAAAGGCCACAAAAACGGGCGGGCTATAGCCTTGGGGGGTGGGGCTGGCCAAGTTCTTACGCCGGTCTCGGAATGGTACGAGACTTTGCGAGCGCCTGTGGTGTTAAAATAGCCGCGGACACAGCCGCGCCAAAATAATTCACCCAAGGCCGGGCGCCAACTTCGTCCAGCGGAAAAAGGCCACAAAAACGGGTGGGCGATAGCCTTGGGGGGTGGGGCTGGCCAAGTTCGTCCGCAGGACTCGGAATGGGGGGAGACTTTTTGAGCGCCTCCATGTACCAAAAATAAGCCGCGTCCAAAAATAACCGCCGGAAAGCTGGAGCGCCAAGTTCGTTCAGCCGAAAAAGGCCACAAAAACGGGTGGGCTATAGCCTTGGGGGGTGGGGCAGGCCAAGTTCGTCCGCCGGAATCGGAATGGGATGAGACTTTGGCAGCACCTCCGTGTGTCAGGCTAGTCCGCGGCACAGCCAAGACAAAAATAACCGCCCGATGGCCGGGTTCCAAGTTCGTCCGACGGAAAAAGGCCACAAAAACGGGTGGGCTATGGCCGTGGGGGGTGGGGCTGACCAAGTTTGTCCGCCGGACTCGGAATGGGGCGAGACTTTGCGAGCGGCCTCCATTAGCCAAAAACAGTGCGTGGGTACAGCCGCGCAAAAAAATAACAGCCCGAAGGCCGGGGTGCCAACTTCGTCCAGCGGAAAAAGGCCACAAAAACGGGCGGGCTATAGCCTTGGAGGGTGGGGCTGTTCTACGCCGGTCTCGAATGGGATGAGACTTGCGAAGCGCCTCAGTGCTGTGGTTATTAGGCCGCTGGCACAGCCGCTACTTAAAAACAACTACCAAGGCCGGGCCAACTTCGGCCCAGCGGAAAAGGCCACAAAACGGGCGGATTATAGTTTTGGGGTGGATCGCCCGCCCGCCAGCCTCGAATGGGGCGAGACTATGCGAAAGCTCCGGTGTTAAAAATAGGCCGCGGCCACAGCCGCCCAAAAATAACCGTCCGAAAGCCAGGTTGCCAAGTTCGTCCAGCGGAAAATGCCACAAAACGGGTGGCTTATAGCATTGGGGGTGGGTTGGCCAACTTCCGCCGACTCGAATGGGGCGAGACTTTGCGAAGCGCCTCCGTGTGCTTAAAATAGGCCGCGGGCACAGCCGCTTCCAAAAATAACCGCCCGAAGGCCGGGGGGCCAAGTTCGTCCAGCGGAAAAAGCCCACAATAACGGGTGGGCTATAGCCTTGGGGTGGGCTGGCTGCTCGTCTGCCGGACTCGGACTTGGAGGAGACTTTGCGAAGCGGCCTGCGGCTAAAATTGGCCGCGGCACAGCCGCCGCCAAAAATAAGTGCTCAAAGGCGGGGGCGCCAGGTTCGACCAGCGGAAAAAGGCCACAAAACGGGTGGGCTATAGCCTGGGGTGGGCTGGCCAAGTTCGTCCGCCGCAATCGGAATGGGACGAGACTTTGAAAGCGAGCGGCCTGCGGTAAAGTCAGGCCGCGGCATAGCCGCCAAAATTAATCGCCCGGGTCGCCAAGTTCGCCCAGCGAAAAAGGCCACAAAACGGGTGGCTATAGCCTGGGGGTTGGGCTGGCCAAGTTCGTCTTACCGGACTGAACGGGCAAGACTTTTGCAGCAGCCTTCGGTGCCAATAAATAGGCCGCTTGCACAGCCGCGCCCAAATAAAACTGCCCGATGGCCAGGGCGCCAAGTGCGTCCAGCGGAAAAGGCCACAAAACGGTGGCGCATAGCCTTTGGGGTGGGCTGGCTTCGTCCCACAGACTCGAATGGGGGAGACTTTGAGCGCCCATGTAAAATAGTCATGGCACAGCCGCGTCCAAAAATAACCGCCGGAAGGCTTGAGCGCCAAGTTCGTCCGACGGAAAAAGGCCACAAAAACGGGTGGGCATAGCCTTGGGGGGTGCGGCTGACCAAGTTCGTCCGCCGGACTCGGAATGGGGCGAGACTTTGCGAGCGGCCTCCATTAGCCAAAAACAGTGCGTGGGCACAGCCGCGCATAAAAATAACAGCCCGAAGGCTGGGGCGCCAACTGCCCAGCGGAAAAGGCTACAAAACGGGCGGCTATAGCCTTTGGGGGTGGGCTGGCTGTTCTTACGCCGTCTCGGAATGGTACGAGACTTTGCGAAGCGCTCCGGTGCTGTGGGCAAGGGCACAGCGGCGCCCAAAAATAACCACCCGAAGGCCGGGGCGCCAACTTCGTCCAGAGGAAAAAGGCCACAAAAACAGGCGGATTATAGCCTTGGGGGGTGGGATGGTGTTCCGCTAGTCTCGGAATGGGCGACGGCGAAGCCCTCCGCCAAAATAGGTCTGGCACAGCCGCCGCCACAAAAATAACCCCAAAGCCGGGTTGCCAAGTTCGCTCCAGCGAAAATGCCACAAAAACGGTGGGCTATAGCATTGGGGTGGGCTGCCAAGTTCGCTCACACTCGGAATGGGATGAGACTGTGCGAGCGGTCTCTGTGTGCCAAAAATAGGCTGCGGGAACAGCCGCGCCCAAAAATAACCGCCCGAAAGCCGGGGCGCCAAGTTCGTCCAGTGGAAAAAGGCCACAAAAACGGGTGGGCTATAGCCTTGGGGAGTGGGGCTGCCCACTTCGCTGCCGGACTCGAATGGGACGAGACCCATTACGGCTCACGCATAAGGTCGGGCACAGCCGCTACTAAAATAACTGCCCGGCGTCAAAAGGTGCCGTTCATCCAGCGGAAAATGGCCACAAAAACGGGTGGGGGCTGGCCAAGTTCGTCCGCCGGACTTGGAGTGGGCGACTTTGCTGCGCCTGTGGTGAAAAATAGGCCGTGGTGCACAGCCGTTTCAGAAATAACCGCCTGAAGGTCAAAAGCAAGTTCAGCAGCGGAAAAAGGCCACAAAACGGTGGGCTATAGCCTGAGGGGTGGGCTGGCCAAATTCGTCCGGCCTGAACTGGAATGGGATGAGACTTTGGCGGGTCTCCGCAGGTAGGCCGCGGGCAAAGCCGCCGCCCAAAATAAGTGCTCAAGGCCGGGCTAAGTTCGCCCAGCGAAAAAGGCCACAAAACGGGTGGGCTATAGCCTTTGGGGGTGGGCCAAGTTCGTCCGCCGGAATCGGAATGGGACGAGACTTCGCAGTGGCCTCCAGGGTAAGGGCCGCGGCATAACCGCGCCAAAATTAACTGCCCGGGCCGGGCGCCAAGTTCGCCCAGCTGAAAAAGGACCAAAAAACGGGTGGCCTGTAGCTTTTGGGGTTGGGGCTACCAAGTTCGTCTGGACACGGAGGGATGAGACTTTCCGAGTGGCCTGTGCCAAAAAATAGGCCACGCGACATGGCCGCTGGCGAAAAATAATCACCAAGGCCGGGCGGCAAGTTCGCTCCAGCGAAAAAGGCCACAAAACGGGTGGGCTATAGCCTTGTGGTGGGGCAGGTGCGCCCACCGACTCGGAATGGGGCGAGACTTTGCGAGTGGCCTGTGGTGCTGCAAAAAAGGTGGTCACAGGCGCGCCTAAAAAATACCTGCCCGAAGTCCGGGTCGCCAAGTTCGTCCAGCGTAAAAAGGCCACAAAAACGGTGGGTTATTGCTTGGGGTGGGGCTACGTTCGTCTGCCGAATCGAATGGGACGAGACTTTATGCGAGCGGTTCGTGGTGTCAGGTAGTCCGCGGGCACAGCCGCCGCCCAAAATAACCGCTGGCCGGGCGCCAAGTTCGTCCGCGAAAAAGGCCACAAAACGGGTGGTAAGCTTTGGGGGTGGCTGTTCGCCCGGCTGGCTTGGAATGGGGCGACTTTGCGAAGCGGTTCTCCGTGGTGTCAATCATAGGTCATGGGCACACAGCCGCTGGATGAAAAATAATCAAAGGCCGGGCGGCAAGTTCGTCCCGCGGAAAAAGGCCACAAAAACGGGTGGGCTATAGCCTTGGGTGGTTGGGCTGGCCAAGTTCGTCCGCCGGACTCGAATGGGATAAGACTTTGGGAGCAGCCTGCAAAAAAATAGCCACGCATGGCCGCAGCAAAAATAACTGCCCAAGGCCGGGCGCCAAGTTCGCCCAGCGAAAAAGGCCACAAAACGGTGGGGCGGGCTGTTCGTCTACCGACTTGGAAGGGGGCGAGACTTTGTGAGTGGCCTCCATGTGCCAAAAATAGGCCGCTGGCACAGCCGCGACCAAAAATAACCGCCCGAAGGCCGGGGCTCGAAGTTCGTCCAGCGGAAAAAGGCCACAAAAACGGTTGGGCTATAGCCTTGGGGGGTGGGTTGGCTCTCTGGCCGGACTCGGAATGGGGCGAGACTTTGCGAGCGGCCACTGTGTGCCAAAAATAGGTCACGGGCACAGCCGTGCCCAAAAATAACCGCCCGAAGGCCGGGGCGCCCATCTCATCCAGCGGAAAAAGCCCACAAAAACAGGTGGGCTATAGCCATGGGGGGTGGGCCTGGCCAAGTTCGTCCGCCGGACTCGAAATGGGGCGAAAATTTGCGAGCGGCCCGGAGACAAAATAGTGCGTGGTCACAGCCGCTTTGCAAAAATAAGTGCCCGAAGGCCGGGGAACCAAGTTCATCCAGCGGAAAAAGGCCACAAAAACGGGTGGGCTATAGCCTTGGGGGGTGGGGATGGCCAAGTTCGTCCGCCGGAATCGGAATGGGACGAGATTTCGCGAGCGGCCTCTTGTGTCAAAAATTGGCCGCGGGCACAGCCGCGCCCAAAATTAACCTCTCGAAGGCCGGGGCGCCAAGTTCGTCCGGCGGAAAAAGGCCACAAAAACGGGTGGGCTATAGCCTTGGGAGATGGGGCTGGCCAAGTTCGTCCGCCGGACTCGGAATGGGATGAGACTTTGCGAGCTGCCTCCGTGTGCCACAAATAGGGCGCGGGAACCGCCGCACCCAAAAATAACTGCCCGAAGGCCGGGGTGCCAAGTTCGTCCAGCGGAAAAATGCCACAAAATCGGGTGGGTTATATCCTTGGGGAGTGTGGCTGGCCAAGTTCGTCCGCCGCAATCGGAATGGGACGAGACTTTACGAGCAGCCTTCGTGTGTCAAAAATAGTCCGCGGGCACAGCCGCGCCCAAAAATAACTGTCCGAAGGCCGGACGCCAAGTTCGTCCGGCGGAAAAAGGCTACAAAAATGGGTGGGCTATAGCCTTGTTGGGTTGGGCTGGCCATGTTCGTCCGCCGGACTCGGAATGGGACGAGACTTTGCGAGCGGCCTCCGTGTGTCAAAAATAGGCCACGGGCATAGCCACGCTAAAAAATAACTGCCCGAAGTCCGGGGCGCCAAGTTCGTCCAGCGGAAAAAGGCCACAAAAACGGGTGGGCTATATCCTTGGGGGGTTGGGCTGGCCAAGTTCGTCCGCCAGACTCGGAGTGGGATGAGACTTTGGCGAGGGCCTCTGCAAAAAATAGGCCACGCATGGCCGCCGCCAAAAAATAAACCCCGGCGTCGGGCGCCAAGTTCGCCCAGCGAAAAGGCCACAAAACGGGTGGGCTCAGCGGCTGGCCAAGTTCGTCCGGCCGGCTCGAATGGGACGAGACTTTGCGACCGCCTCCATGTAAAAATAGGGGTAATGGCCGCTGGCGAAAGGTAACCGCCAGAAGTCCGGGGCGCCAAGTCCGTCCCGCGGAAAAGGGCCACAAAAACGGGTGGGCTACAGCTGGGCAGGCTGTTCGTCCCTGACCGGAATGGGGCGAGACTAGCAGCCTCGAAAATGCCAAAAATAGCCAAGGCACATCCGCCAAAAATAATCTGCCCAAGGCCGGACGCCAAGTTTGTCCGCGGAAAAGGCCACAAAAACGGGTGGGCTATAGCCTGGGGTGGGCTGGCCAAGTTCGCTGCCGGACTGGAATGGGGACAAGACTTTGCGAAGCGGTTCTCCAAATTGGCCACGGGCACCGCTGCCAAAAATAATCGCCCGGCCGGGCGCCGAAGTTCGCTCCAGCGGAAAAAAGGCCACAAAATCGGGGGGGCTATAGCGTGGGGTGGGCTCGCTGTTCGCCGGCCGACTTTCGGAATGGGACGAGACTTTGGAGCGTCTCCGGTAACAACACGGCACCGCCGCTTAAAAAATAACCGCTCAAGGCCGGGCGCCAAGTTCGTCCGGCTGAAAAAAGCCACAAAACGGTGGCCTATAGCCTTGGGGTGGGCTGGCTGTTCGTCTGCAATCGGAATGGGACGGGACTTTGCAGTGGTCTTCGCAGGTCAGTCCGCGGGCACAGCCGCGCCCAAAAATAACCGCTCGAAGGCCGATCGCCAAGTTCGTCCGGCGGAAAAAGGCCACAAAAACGGGTGGGCTATAGCCTTGGGGGTTGGGGCTGGCCAAGTTCGTCCGCCGGACTCGGAATGGGACGAGACTTTGCAAGTGGTCTCCGTGTGCCACAAATAGGCCACGGGCATCACCGCACCCAAAAATAACTGCCCGAAGGCCGGAGCGCCAAGTTCATCCAGCGGAAAAATGCCACAAAAACGGGTGGGCTATAGCATTGGGGGGTGGGGCTGGCCAACTTCGTCCGCCGGACTCAGAATGGGATGAGACTTTGCCAGCGGCCTCTGTGTGCCAAAAATTGGCCGCGGGCACCGTTGCACCCAAAAATAACTGCCCGAAGGCCGGGGCGCCAAGTTCGTCCAGCGGAAAAAGGCCACAAAATCGGGTGGGCTATTGCCTTGGGGGGTGGGGCTGGCCAAGTTCGTCCGCCGCAATCGGAATGGGACGAGACTTTGCGAGCGGTCTTCGTGTGTCAAAATAGTTCAAGGGCACAGCCGCGCCTAAAATAATCCGCTTCAAGGCCGGGCGCCAAGTTCGTCCAGCGGAAAAAGGCCACAAAAACGGGTGGGCTATAGCCTTGGGGGGTGGGGCTGGCCAAGTTCGTCCGCCGGGCTCGGAATGGGGCGAGACTTTGCGAGCGGCGTCCGTGTACCAAAATCAGGCCGCGGGTACAGCCGCGCCAAAAGATAACCGCCCGAAGGCCGGGGTGCCAAGTCCGACCAGCGGAAAAAGGCCACAAAAACGGGTGGGCTATAGCCTTGGGGGGTGGGGCTGGCCAAGTTAGTCCGCCGGACTTGGAATGGGTCGAGACTTTGCAAGTGGTCTCCGTGCTACAATAGGCTGGGCAAGGCACCACCGCCTAAAAATAACCACCCGAAGGCCGGAGCGCCAAGTTCGTCCAGCGGAAAAAGGCCACAAAATCGGGTGGGCTATAGCTCGGGTGGCTGGCTGCTCGTCACGCACTCGGAATGGGGCGAGATTTTACGAGCGTCCTCCGTGAGCCAAAAAAAGTTCGTGGGTACAGCCGCGCATACAAATAACAGCCCGAAGGCCGGGGCGCCAAGTTCGTCCAGCGCAAAAAGGCCACAAAAACGGGTGGGCTATAGCCTTGTTGGGTTGGGCTGGCCAAGTTCGTCCGCCGGACTCGGAATGGGACGAGACTTTGCGAGCGGCCTCCGTGTGTCAAAAATAGGCCACGGGCATAGCCACGCTAAAAAATAACTGCCCGAAGTCCGGGGCGCCAAGTTCGTCCAGCGGAAAAAGGCCACAAAAACGGGTGGGCTATATTCTTGGGGGGTTGGGCTGGCCAAGTTCGTCCGCCAGACTCGGAGTGGGATGAGACTTTGCGAGTGGCCTCCGTGTGCCAAAAATAGGCCACGCGCATGGCCGCGGCCAAAAATAAACTCCCGAAGGCCGGGGCGCCAAGTTCGTCCAGCGGAAAAAGGCCACAAAAACGGGTGGGCTATAGCCTTGGGGGGTGGGGCTGGCCAAGTTCGTCCGCCGGGCTCGGAATGGGACGAGACTTTGCGAGCGGCCTCCGTGTGCCAAAAATAGGCCGCGGGTACAGCCGCGATGAAAGGTAACCGCCAGAAGGCCGGGGCGCCAAGTCCGTCCCGCGGAAAAGGGCCACAAAAACGGGTGGGCTACAGCCTTGGGGGTGGGGCAGGCCAAGTTCGTCCGCCGGACTCGGAATGGGGCGAGACTTTGCTAGCAGCCTCCGAGTGCCAAAAATAGGCCGCGGGCACATCCGCGCCCAAAAATAACTGCCCGAAGGCCGGACGCCAAGTTTGTCCGGCGGAAAAAGGCCACAAAAACGGGTGGGCTATAGCCTTGGGGGGTGGGGCTGGCCAAGTTCGTCTGCCGGACTCGGAATGGGACGAGACTTTGCGAGCGTCCTCGGTGCCACAATTGGACCGATGGGCGCCGCTGCAAAAATAACTGGCCGGGCGCCGAGTTCGCCCAGCGGAAAAGGCCACAAAATCGGTGGGCTATAGCCTTGGGGTGGCTGGCTTCGTTCGCCAAATCGGAATGGGACGACCACGAAAGCGCCTTCGGTAAAATAGTCCGCGGTCACAGCCGCGGATAAATATAACTGCCCGAAGGCCTGGCGCCAAGTTCATCCGGCGGAAAAAGGCCACAAAAATGGGTGGGCTATAGCCTTGGGGGGTGGGGCTGGCCCAGTTCGTCCGCCGGACTCGGAATGGGACGAGAATTTGCGAGCGCCCGAGCCAAAACAGTGTGGGCACAGCCATAAAATAACAGCCCAAGGCCGGGCGCCAAGTTCATCCAGCGGAAAGGCCACAAAATGGGTGGCTATAGCCTTGTTGGCCATGTTCGTCCGCTGGACTCAAATGGGGACGAGACTTTTAGCAGCCTGTGCAAAAATAGGCGCGGGCACAGTCGCACCAAAAATAAAAGCCCAAGGCTGGGCGCCAAGTTCGCCCAGCGAAAAAGGCAACAAAACCGGGTGGCTATAGCCTTGGGGGGTGGAAGTTCCGTCTGGCCGGACTCGAATGGGATGACTTCGAGCAGCTCTGCTGGTGCTTAGGCCACGGGCACAGCTGCGCTAAAAATAGCCAAGGCCGGGGCGCCAAGTTCGACCAGCCGAAAAAGGCCACAAAAACGGGTGGAATATAGCCTTGGGTGGGCTGGTTCGTCCACGGAATGGGGCGAGACTTACGAAGCGCCTGTGGTGCCAAAAATAGGCAATGGGTACAGCCGCTTAAAAATAACCGCAAGGCCGGGCGCAAGTTCGCCCAGCGGAAAAAGGCTACAAAACGGGTGGGTTATAGCCTTGGGGTGGGCTGTTCGCCCGGACGGAATGGGGTAGACTTTGTGAGCGCCCGGTGCTGGGGCCAAAATTGGCGCGGGACAGCCGCTAAAAATAACCGCCAAGAACGGGCGCCAAGTTCCCGACCAGCGGAAAAGGCCGCTGAAAACGGGTGGCAGCCTGGGCGGGGCTGGCCAAGTTTGTCCGCCGGACGCGGAATGCGACGAGACATTGCGAATGGCCTCCGTGTGCCAAAAATAGGCCGCGGACACAGCCGTAGCCAAAAATAACACCCTGAAGGCCGGGGCGCCAAGTTCGTCCAGCAGAAAAAGGCCACAAAAACGGGTGGGCTATAGCCTTGGGGGGTGGAGCTGGCCAAGTTCGTCCGCCGGACTCGGAATGGGGCGAGACTTTGCGAGCGGCCACCGTGTGCCAAAAATAGGACGCGGGCACAGCCGCGCCCAAAAATAACCACCCGAAGGCCGGGACGCCAAGTTCGTCCAGCGGAAAAAGGCCACAAAAATAGGTGGGCTATAGCCTTGGGAGGGGGCGCCTGTTCGACGCCGGACTCGAATGGGCGAGACTTACGAGCAGAATCTATGTGCCAAAATAGGCGGCGGCACAGCGAAGCTCAAAATAACCGCCAAGGCCGGGCGCCAAGTTCGGCCCAGCGAAAAAAACTTTTAAAACTTGATGGGTGGGTTATATTATAGCCTTGGGCGGTGGGCTGTTTGCCAATGTTTTGCGAAGCGGTCTGCCCAGGACTCGGAATGGGGCCACAAAATGAGTGGGCTTTTAAAGCGAAGGTCTCCGGTGCGACGAATAGCGTCCGGGCACAGCAAAAAATAACGCGCAAGGGGGGACCAAGTTCGCCCAGCGAAAAGGCTACAAAAATGGTGGGGCTCGTTTTGGGCGCGTTCGCTGGATTCAATGGGTCGACTTGGCGGCGCGGCCGAATTCCAATCCAGCGGGCCAAAATGGGTCGAATACCGATGGGCGAGACTTTGGCGAGCGGTTCCAGTAAAAATTGAAGTTCGCCTTAAAAATGATAACCGCCGAAATGGCAAGCAAGTCCGACCAGCGGAAAAGGCCACAAAACGGGTGGGCTATAGCCTTGGGGGTGGTGGCAGTTCGTCCGCCGGATCGGAACGGGTGGCTATAGCCTGGCGGTGTCGCTGACCTGAACATACTTTACAGCAGCATCCATAAAGCTAAAATAGGCCGCTGGAAAGCCGCTGCTAAAAAATAACCGCCTGGCCAGGGCGCCAAATTGCCCAGCGGTAAAAAAGGCTACAAAACGCGGGCTATAGCCTGGCTGGCCAAGTTCGTCCGCCGGACCGGAATGGGGCGACTTTGCGAGCGCCACCGTGGTGCTGTAAAATAGGACGCGGGCACAGCCGCCGCCCCAAAATAAGCACTCAAGGCCGGGACGCCAAGTTCGCCCAGCGAAAAAGGCCACAAAATAGTGGCGGGGCTGGCAAAGCGGGCGGCCAAGTTCAGACGCCGGACTCGGAATGGGGCGAGACTTCACGAAAGCAGACTCGGTGCCAAAATAGGGCGGTGGCACAGCCGAGCCTAAAATAACCGTGGCCCCAAGGTCCGGGCGCCAAGTTCGCCCAGGAAAAAGGCCACATAAAACGGTGGGTTACCTTTGGGGGCGGGCAGGCTGGTCCGCCGGACTCGAATGGGGCGAGACTTTGCTAGCAGCCCGAAAAAATAGGCCGGGGCACATATCCGCTGCTTAAAAATAACCGCCCAAGGCCGGGGCCCTCAAGTTCGTCCCAGGCGGAAAAAGCCCACAAAATGGAAGCGGCTATAACCTTGGCTGGCCAAGTTCGTCTGGCTCGTAATGGGGCGAGATTTGAGCGGCCACCGTGCCAAAATTAGGACGCTGGACACAGCCGCCTAAAAATAACCACCAAGGTCCGGGACGCCAAGTTCGCTCCAGCGAAAAAGGCCACAAAACAGTGGGGTTATAGCCTCAAGGGACGTGGCGGCTCAAGTTCGTACTGACTCGGAATGGGGCGAGACTTTACGGCAGACTGCGGTGCTGTGGGAGGCGGGCGGCACAGCTCTAAATAACCGCCCAAGGCCGGGCGCCAAGTTCGCCCAGCGGAAAAAGGCCACAAAACGCGGTACACTGGGGCGGGCAGGCTAAGTTCGTCTGGCACCGACTTAATGGGCGAGACTTTAGCAGCCCGAAAAGTGCAAGACAATAGTTGCTGGCAATATCCGCTACCAAAAAATAATCACCGGCTCGGGGGGGCCCGTTCGTCTAGCGAAAAAGCCTACAAAATGCGGGCTGGCTATAACCCTGGGGGTCTGGCTGTTCGTCCGCCGGGCTCGAATGGGAGACTTTGGCGAAGCGCCACCGTGGTGCTGTAAAATAGACGCTGGCACAGCCGCGCCAAAAACAATTCACCAAGGCTTGGGACGCCAAGTTCGGCTCCAGCGAAAAGGCCACAAAACAAAAGGTGGCTATAAATTCGGGGTCGGGCGGCTCAAAGCCCAAGCGCACGCCGGACTGAATGGGGCGTAGACTTTATGAGCAGACTCGTGCTGTAAAAATAGGCGCATGGGCAACAGCCGCCAAAATAACCGCCTAAGGCCGGGGTACCAAGTTCGGCTCCAGCGGAAAAGGCCATAAAACGGCGGCTTATAGCTTTGGGGAAGGGGCTGGCAAGTTCGTCTGTTTTCCGGGAAAACGTGGGGCGGTAGACTTTGCGAAGCGCGTCTGCGTATCAAAATTGGTACCGGGTACAGCTGCCGCTTAAAAGATAACCGCCTCAAGGTCCGCAAGTCCCACCAGCGTGAAAAAGGCCACAAAACGGTGGGTTGTAGCTTGGGGGGTGGGTTGGCCGTTAGTCCGCCGGACGGAAATGGGTCGAGACTTTACGAAGCGGCCTGCGTGTGCTGTAAGGGAAGCCGCGGTAACAGCCGCTGATGAAAGGTAACCGCCAGAAGGTCAAGGCGTCCGCCTCCCGCGAAAAGCGGGCCACAAAACGCGTGGCGCTACACTGGGGCGGCAGAAGGCCAAGGTCTGCCGGACTCGGAAGGGGCGATACTTTGCGCAGCAGCATCCGTAGTTAAATAGGCCGCGGCAAAGCCGCTTAAAAAATAACTGCCCGGCGGCTATGGCCAAGCGCCAAATTGCCCAGCGGAAAAGGCCACAAAACGGTGGGCTATAGCCTTAGCGGGCTACAAGTTCGGCCCCACGCCGACCGAATGGGGCGAATTTGCGAAAGTGCCACCGGTGCTGTAACAGGGACGCCGGCACAGCCGCCGCCCAAAATAATTCACTCAAGGCCGGGACGCAAGTTCGTCCCAGCGTGGAAAAAGGCCACAAAAATAGGTGGGCTATAGCCTGGGGAGCGGGCGGAAGGCCTGGTTCGGGGACGCCGGACTCGGAATGGAAGTGAGACTTACGGCAGACCTTTGCGTGCTGTGGTTAGCGGCGGCACAGCCGAGTAGCCTAAAATAACCGCCAAGGCCGGGCGCCAAGTTCGCCCAGCGAAAAATGCGAAAAAATGGGTGGGCTTATAGCCTTTAAGGGCGGGTTACGCTAAGTTTGTCCGCCGGACTTGGGAATGGGTCGACTTTGCAGCGCCTGCAGCCGTAATAGGCCGCGGGCACAGCCGTACCCAAAAATAACAGCCCGAAGCCGGGGCGCCAAGTTCGTCGGGCGGAAAAAGGCCACAAAAATAAAATGAAGCGGCTATACTTGGGGTGGGCTGGCCAGGTTCGTCCGGCGGGCTCGTAATGGGGCGAGACTTTGAGAATGGTCTCCGTGTGTAAAAAATAGGCCGCGGGTACAGCCGAAGATAACCGCCCAAGGTCAAAAGCCAAGTCCGGACCAGCGAAAAGGCCAAAACGGTGGGTTATAGCCTCGGGGTGGGCAGGCTGTTCGTCTGGCCGGATCGCTGAATGGGGTTATACTTTTGCGAAGTAGCAGCATCCATGTGCTAAAATAGCCGCGGAAAGCCGCCGCTAAAAAATAACCGCCTGGATGGCCAGGGCGCCAAATTGGCCTCAGCGGTGCAAAAAAGGCTACAAAAACGGTGGCTATAGCCTACTGGGGCGGCTGGCTGTTCGTCTACGCCGACTCGGAATGGGCGGCTTTCGCGAAGCCGCCACAAGCAGTTGTGGGGTAAAATAGGACGCGGGCACAGCTGCGCCCAAAAATAACCACCCGAAGGCCGGGACGCCAAGTTCGTCCGGCGGAAAAAGGCCACAAAACAGGTGGCTTATAGCTTTGGGGGCGGGCGTCCCAAGTTCGCACGCCGGACTCGGATTAAGGGGCGCAGACTTTACGAGCAGACTTCAGGTGCCAAAATAAGGCGCCGAGGTGTACAGGTTGGCCGGTTTAAAAATAACCGCCCGGCGTCAAGTCACGGGCAAGTTCGGCCCAGCGGAAAAAAGGCCACAAAACGGTGGTACAGCCACTGGGTGGCCAAGTTCGTCCGCCGACTCGGAATGGGGCGGTAGACTTTGCTACGGCAGCCTGTACCAAAATAGGTTGTGGGCAATATCCGCTACAAAATAACCACCAAGGACGGGCCAAGTTCGTCCAGCGAAAAAGGCCACAAATGGGTGCGCGGCGGCCTTAAAGGCTACAAAACGGGAAAGCTGTTCGTCTGGCTTCGGCTCGGAATGGGGGCGACTTTGCGAGTAGCCTCTGCGGTGCTGTGGGTTAGACGGGGTACAGCTGCGTTTCAGGCCGCTGAAATAACAGCTCAAGGCTGACGCCAAATTGCCCAGCGGAAAAGGCCACAAAACGGCAGGGCGAGTTTAAAGGGGTTGCCACAAGTTCGCCCGCTCTCGGAATGGGCGACTTTGCGGCGCCTTTCAGGTGCTGGGGGTATGGGCACAGCCGCGCTTGAAAAATAACTTCACTCAAGGTCCGGACGCCAAATTGTCCAGCGAAAAGGCTACAAAAACCCGGGGCGGTTGGGTTATAGCCTCAAATGGGTGGCGCGCTCAAGTTCATCCGGGCCGACTCCGGAATGGGGCGAGACTTACGAAGCGGCCTGCGGTGCCAGAAATAGAAGCCGCGGCACAGCCGCCCCAAAAATAACCATCAAGGCCGTGCGCGCCAAGTTCGTCCCAGCCGGAAAAAGGCCACAAGAACGTGGGATGTAGCCGGGGCTGGCTAAGTTCGTCATTACGGCTGGCGGAATGGGACGACTTTGGCGAAAGCGGCCCGTAAAGCCAGGACGCTGGGTACAGCCGCTGGCGAAAGGTAACTCACCAGAAGGTTGGGTATCACCAAGTCCGCCCATGAAAAGGGGCACAAAACGGTGGGCTACAAAATTAAAGCTGGGGTGGGCAAAGTTCGTCTGCCCGGCCGGACTGAATGGTAGATTTTGCTTAGCAGCCCGAAAGTGCAAAAATAGGCCGCCGGGCACATCCACGCCAAAAATAACCACCAAGGCCGGACGCCAAGTTCGCCCAGCGAAAAAGGCCACAAAACAGGTGGGGTATAGCCTTTGGGGGGGTGCCCAAGTTCGATGCCGGACTCGGAATGGGTAGACTTACGAGCAGACTTTGTGTGGTCAGGCGGTGGGCACAGCCAGGCCAAAATAACAGCTCAAGGTTGGGGCACCAAGTTCCTACAGCGAAAAAGGCCACAAAACGGGTGGCTATAGCCTTGGGGGGGCTGGCTGTTCGGTCATTACCGGGTTTCTCGGAATGGGGCGAGACTTTGCGAGCGGCCTCCGTGTCCCAAAAATAGGCCGCGGACACAGCCGCGCCAAAAGATAACCGCCCGAAGGCCGGGGTGCCAAGTCTGTCCAGCGGAAAAAGGCCACAAAAACGGGTGGGCTATAGCCTTGGGGGTGGGGCAGGCCAAGTTCGTCCGCCGGAATCGGAATGGGGGGAGACTTTACGAGCGGCCTCCGTGTGCCAAAAATAGGCTGCGGGCACAGCCGCTACCAAAAATAACCGCCCGAAGGCCGGGGCGCCAAGTTCATCCAGCGGAAAAAGGCCACAAAAACGGGTGCGCTATGGCCTTGGGGCGGGCTGGCGGTTCGTCTGGCCGGAATGGGCCGAGACTTTGCGAAAGCGGCTCGTGTGCCAAAAAATAGGACGCGGGACACAGCCGCCAAAAATAACCGCCAAGGCCGGGACTCCAAATTGGCTCCAGCGAAAAGGCCACAAAACGGGTGGGTTATAGCCTTTGGGGGTTTCGGGCGCTCGTTCGGCCGGACTCGGAATGGGTAGACTTTACAGCAGCCTCGAAAGCCAAAAATAGGTCAAGGGCACATCCACGCCCAAAAATAACCACCCGAAGGCCGGGACGCCAAGTTCGTCCAGCGGAAAAAGGCCACAAAAACAGGTGGGCTATAGCCTTGGGGGCTGGGGCGGCCCAAGTTCGTACGCCGGACTCGGAATGGGGCGAGACTTTACGAGCAGACTCTGTGTGCCAAAAATAGGCGGTGGGCACAGCCGCGCCCAAAAATAACCGCCCGGCCGCGTCGGGCACCAAACGGACAGCGGACAAAGGCCACAAAACGGGTGGGCGATAGCCTGGGGGTGGGCTGGCTGTTCGTCCGCCGGCTCGGAATGGGGCGAGACTTTGAGCGCCTGTTCCAAATAGGCATGGACACAGCCGCGCTTAAAGATAACCGCCAAGGTCAAAAGCAAGCTGTTCCAGCGGAAAAGGCCACAAAACGGGGGGGGCTATAGCCTTGGGGGGTGGGGCATGCTGTTCGTCCGCCGAATCGGAATGGGGAGACTTTTACGAAGCGCTCAGGTGCTGGGAAAAATAGGCTGCGGCACAGCCGCTACTAAAAATAATCCCAAGGTCTCGGGCGCCAAGTTCATCCAGCGGAAAAAGGCCACAAAAACGGGTGCGCTATGGCCTTGGGGGGTGGGGCTGGCGAAGTTCGTCCGCCGGGCTCGGAATGGGCCGAGACTTTGCGAGCGGCCTCTGTGTGCCAAAAATAGGACGTGGACACAGCCGCGCCAAAAAATAACCGCCCGAAGGCCGGGACTCCAAATTCGTCCAGCGGAAAAAGGCCACAAAAACGGGTGGGCTATAGCCTTGGGGGTGGGCGGGCGCTCGTTCGTCCGCCGACTCGAATGGGGCGACTTACGAAGCGCCTCGTGGTGCCAAAAATAGGCCGCGGCACAGCCGGGCCAAAAATAACCGCCCGACGGCCGGGGCGCCAAGTTCGTCCAGCGGAAAAGGCCACAAAAACGGGTGGGTTATAGCCTTGGGGCAAGGTTGGCTAAGTTCGTCCGGCTGTTTCCCGGAAAGGGGCGTAGACTTTGCGAAGCGGCCTGTGGTGTTAAAATAGGCCGCGGTACATCCGCCGCCAAAAGATAACCGCTCCGAAGGTCCGCTAAGTCCGGCCCAGCGAAAAAGGCTACAAAACGGGTGGGGCTTATAGCCTTGGGGGTGCAGGCCAAGTTCGTCCCGCCGACTCGGAATGTATGGACTTTACAGCAGCCCGGTGCCAAAAATAGGCTGCGGGTACAGCCGCTCCCAAAAATAACCGCCCGAAGGCCGGGGCGCCAAGTTCGTCCAGCGGAAAAAGGCCACAAAAACGGGTGCGCTATGGCCTTGGGGGGTGGGGCTGGCCAAGTTCGTCCGCCGGACTCGGAATGGGGCGAGACTTTGCGAGTGGCCTCCGTGCGCCAAAAATAGGCTGTGGACGCAGCCGCGCCGAAAAATAAGAGCCCGATGGTTGGGGCGCCATGTTCGTCCAGCGGAAAAAGGCCACAAAAACGGGTGCGCTATGGCCTTGGGGGGTGGGGCTGGCCAAGTTTGTCCGCCGGACTCGGAATGGGGCGAGACTTTGCGAGCGGCCTCCGTGTGCCAAAAATAGGCCACGGGCACAGCCGCGCCCAAAAATAACCGGCCGAAGGCCGGGACGCCAAATTCGTCCATCGGAAAAAGGCCACAAAAACGGTGGGCTTATAGCCTTTGGGGAGTACACAAGTTCGTCTGGCCGGACTCGAATGGGCGAGTTTTACGAAGCTGCCTCCGGTGCCAAAATAGGCTACTGGCACAGCCGCTTCCTAAAAATAACCGAAAGGCCGGGTGCTAAAAAGTTCGCTCCAGCGGAAAAGGCCACAAAAACGGTGCGCTTATGGCCTTGGGGGTGGGCTGGCCAAGTTCGTTCGGCCGGACTTCGACTGGAGCGCACTTAGTGGCCTCAGGCGCCAAAAATAGGCTTGTGGACACAGCCGGCCGGAAAATAAGAGCCCGGCTGGGGCGCCAAGTTCGCCCAATGCGAAAAGGCCGTAAAACGGGTGGGGCGGTTATAGCCTGCGCGGGTGGGTTGCTGCCCCGCTGGACTCGGAATGGGGCGACTTCACGAAGCGGCCTGTGCCAAAATAGGCTATGGACACAGCCGCGCCTAAAATAACCGCCAAGGCCGGGCGCCAAGTTCGCCCAGCGAAAAGGCACAAAACGGTGGGCTATAGCCTGGGGGTGGTGGCTGTTCGCCCGCCGACTCGAATGGGACGACTTTGCGAGCGGCCTGTGGTGCTAAAATAGGACGCGGGCACAGCCGCACCAAAAAATAACCTCCTGAAGGCCGGTCCGGCTCAGCGGAAAAGGCCACAAAACGGGTGGGCTATAGCCTTGGGGGGTGGGCTGGCCAAGTTCGTCCGCCGGACTCGGAATGGGGTGAGACTTTGCGAGCGGCCTCTGTGGCCAGGCTGCTGGCACAGCCGCCCTAAATAACCGCCAAAGGCCGGGCGCTAAGTTCGCTCCAGCGAATAAAAACGCCACAAAACGGGTGCGCTTATGGCCTCGGGGTGGGCTACGTTTCGTCCGGCCGACCGGAATGGGGCGTGATTTCGTAGTGGCCTCCGCGGCGCCAAAATAGGCTGTGACACAGCCGCCGTCAAAAATAAGAGCCCGGCGGCTGGGGCGCCAAGTTCGCCCAGCGAAAAAAGGCCGTAAAAACAAAAGGGGGCTATAGCCTGCGGGTGGGTTGGCTAAGCTCGTCCCGCTGGACTCGAATGGGGCGAGACTTATGAAAGCGCCTCTGCAGTGCTGGGGCCAGGCCGCAGGCATGGCAGCGCGCTTTAAAAAATCACCGCCCGAAGGCCGGGGCGCCAAGTTCGTCCAGCGGAAAAAGGCACAAAAACGGGTGGCTATAGCCTTGGGGGGTGGGCTGGCCAAGTTCGTCCGCCGGACTCGGAATGGGACGAGACTTTGCGAGCGGCCTCCGTGTGCCAAAAATAGGCCGCGGACACAGCCGCGCCAAAAAATAACCGCCCGAAGGCCGGGGCGCCAAGTTCGTCCAGCGGAAAAAGGCCACAAAAACGGGTGGGCTATAGCCTTGGGGGGTGGGGCTGGCCAAGTTCGTCCGCCGGACTCGGAATGGGCCGAGAGTTTGCGAGTGGCCTCCGTGTACCAAAAATAGGCCGCGGAGACAGCCGCGCCGAAAAATGATCGCCCGAAGGTCGGGTCCCCAAGTTCGTCCGCCGGAAAAAGGCCAAAAAAATGGGTGGGCTATAGCCTTGGGGGGTGGGGTCGTCCGCCGACTGACCTGAATGGGGAGAAACTTTGTGAGGGGCCTCTGTGTGCCAACAATACGCCATGCGCAAATCCGCGCCCAAAAATCCGGGCCTGATGGTCCTGGAGCCATATCCCCCCAGCGGAAAAAGGCCAAAAAAACGGGTGGGCTATAGCCTTGGGTGGTGGTTGGCTGTCTGCCGACTCGGAATGGGGCGAGAGTTTGCAGGGTCTCAAAATAGGCCGCACAGCCTTCAAAAATGATCGCCTGGTCGGGGCCAAAACCCCAGCGGAAAAAGGCCAAAAAAACGGGTGGGCTATAGCCTTGGGGGGTGGGGCTGGCCAAGTTCGTCCGCCGGACTCGGAATGGGTCGAGACTTTGCGAGGGGCCTCCGTGTACCAAAAATAGGCCGCGGGCCCAGCCACGTCCAAAAATAACCGCTTGAAGGTCGGCCCCGCAAGCTCGTCCGCCGGAAAAAGGCCAAAAAAAGGGGTGGCCTACAGCCTTGGGGGATGGGGCTGGCCAAGTTCGTCCGCCCGGTTCGGAATGCGTTGAGATTTTGCGAGGGGACTCCATGTACGAAACATAGGCCGCGGGCACAGCCACGCCCAAAAATATGTGTCCGAAGGTCGGGGCGCCAAAACCCCCCAGCGGAAAAACGCCAAAAAAACGGGTGGGTTCTAGCCTTGGGGGGTGGGACTGGCCAAGTTCATCCGCCGGACTTGGAATGGGTCAAGACTTTGCGACGGGCCTCTGTGTGTTAAAATAGGTCATGGCACAGCCAAGGCCCAAAATGACAGCACGGTCGGGCCTCAAGTTCGTCTCACCGAAAAAGGCTAAAAAGGGGTATTTATAGCCTGGGGGATGGGTTGGCTGTTCGTCCCGGACTCGAATGGGGCGAGACTTTGCGAGGGGCGCCCGTGTAATAGGGCTGGGCACAGTCAAGGCTTCAAAAATGACCTCCTGAAGGTCGGGTCCCCAAGTTCGTCCGCCGGAAAAAGGCCAAAAAAAGGGGTGCGCTATAGCCTTGGGGGGTGGGGCCGGCCAAGTTCATCCGCCGGACTCGGAATGGGGCGAGACTTTGCTAGGGGCGTCCGTGTGCCAAAAATAGGTGACGGCCTCAGCCGCGCCCAAAAATAAGCGGCCGAAAGTCGGGGCGCCAAAACACCCCAGCGGAAAAAGGCCAAAAAAAGGGGTGGGCTATAGCCTTCGGGGGTGGGGCCGGCCAAGTTCGTCCGCAGGACTTGGAACGGGGTGAGACTTTGAGAGGGCCTGTAGCAAAATAGGTTGTGGGCACAGCTGCTTCAAAAAATAGGCACCCGGCGTCGGGTCCCCAAGTTCGGGCCTAAAAAGGCCAAAAACGGGTGGGTTATAGTCTTGGGGGTGGGCTGGCTGCTGCAAGGCCGACTGGAATGGGGCGAGACTTTGTAACGGGCCTCAGGACGCTGGGGCACAGCCGCTTAAAAATGACCGCCAAGGTCGGTCCCAAGTTCGTCCGGAAAAGGCCAAAAAAGGGTGGGCTATAGGCCTGTGGGGGGCTGGCTGTTCAGGCGCTGAATCGAATGGGGTGAGACTTTGTGAGGGGCCTGCAGTTGGGGGAAATAGCCACACAGCCGCGCCCAAAATAAGCACCAAAGGTCGGGCGCAAAATCCCCAGCGAAAAAGGCCAAAGAACGGGTGGGCTATAGCCTGGTGGTGGGCTGGCATAGTTTGTCCGCCGGACTTAATGGGGCGAGACTTTGTAGGGCCTGCCAGCAAAATTAGCTGCGGTACAGCCGCTAAAAATGACGCTCAAGGTCGGGTCCCCAAGTTCGTCACGAAAAAGGCCAAAACAACGGTGGGTTATAGCTCAAAGGGGGCTTGCCAAGTTCGGCGCCGACCAATGCGGCGAGATTTGCGTAGGGCCTGTACCAAAAATAGGTTGCAGTACAGCGCCTATAAATGACCGTCAAGGTCAGGGTCCCAAGTTCGCCCACCGAAAAAGGCCAAAACGGTGGGCTATAGCATTGGGGGTGGCCAAGTTCTTTGCCGGACTAATGGGTCGAGACTTTGAGGGCCCCATGTGCTGTACAAATAGGTCACAGCTGCAAGTAAAAATGACCACTCACCTGGGCCCAAAATCCCAGTGGAAAAAGGCCAAAAAAATGGGTGGCTATAGCCTGGGGTGGGCGGCTAAGTTCATCCGCCGACTCGGAATGGGCGCAGACTTTAGGGGCCTGAAAGTGCCAAAAATAGGCCGTGGTACAGCAGCGCCAAAATGACCTCAACGTTGGGTCCCCAAGTTCATCCGCCGAAAAGGCAAAAAAGGGTTGGGCTATAGCTTTCCGGGGGGGGGCTGGCCAAGTTCGTCCACCGCTCTAATGGGAGCATTTCGAGGGTCTCCGTCTGCCAAAAATAGGCAAGGGCAAGGCGCGCCTAAAATGATAGCTCAAGGTCGGGTCTCAAGTTCTGCCCGCGAAAAAGGCCAAAAATCGGGTGGCACAGCCTGGGGTGGGTTGGCGGGTTCGTCCGCCGGACTCGGAATAGGTCGAGACTTTGTGAGGGGCGTCCGTGTGATAAAAATAGGCTACGGGCACAGCCGCGCCCAAAAATTACCACCCGAAGGTCGGGTCCCCAAGTTCGTCCGCCGGCAAAAGGCCAAAAAAAGTGGTGGGCTATAGCATTGGGGGGTGGGGCTGGCCAAGTTTGTCCGCCGGACTCGGAATGGGGTGAGACTTTGTGAGGGGCCTCCGTGTACCAAAAATAGGCCACAGGCACAGCCGCGCCCAAAAATAAGGGCCCGAAGGTCGGGGCGCCAAAACAACCCAGCGGAAAAAGGCCAAAAAATCGGGTGGGCTATAGCTTAAAGGGTGGGGCGTTCGTCTCGGACTCCTAATAGGTCGAGACTTTGCGAGGGGCCTCGTGTAAAAATAGTCATGCTGGCACAGCTGCTTAAAATGACCGCTCAAGGTCGGGCGCCAAAACCTCCCAGCGGAAAAAGGCCAAAAACGAAAGGGCTATAGCCTTGGGGTGGCAAGGGCTGCTCGTCTGGCCGACTCGAATGGGACAGACTTTTGTGAGGGGTCTCCAGAAGCAAATAGGCGTGCACAGCCGCCAAAAAATAAGGGCCCGAAGGTCGGGGCGCCAAAACACCCCAGCGGAAAAAGGCCAAAAAAACGAGTGGGCTATAGCCTTGGGGGGTGGCCCGTCCCTGACTCGAATGGGGCGTAGACTTATGGGGGCCTGAAAAGCAAAATAGGCCATGGGTACAGCCACGCTAAAAAATGACCCCCCGAACGTCGGGTCCCCAAGTTAATCCGCCGGAAAAAGGCAAAAAAAAGGGTTGGGCTATAGCCTGGGGGGGCTGGCTGTTCGTCTGCCGACTCGAATGGGGCGACACTTTAGGGGCTGCGAAAGCAAAATAGGCCAAGGGTACAGCCACGCCAAAAATGACCCCAACGCCGGGTCCCCAAGTGCTAATCCGCCTAAAAAGGCAAAAAAAGGGTGCTATAGCCTTGGGGGTGGGCTGCCAAGCCGTCCGGACTCGGAATGGGGCGAGACTTTAGGAGGGGCCTCCGCTTAAAAGGTCATGGACACAGCTGCGTTTCAAAATGACCGCCCGAAGGTGGGGGCGCCAAAACCCCCCAGCGGAAAAAAGGCCAAAAAATGGGGTGGGCTATAGCCTTGGGGGGTGGGGCTGGCCAACTTCGTCCGCCGGACTCGGAATGGCGTGAGACTTTGCGGGGCCTGCGGTGTAAAATAAAATAGTCAAGGGCACAGCCGCTTAAAATTGGACCGCCTGTAGGTCGGGTCCCCAAGTTCATCCGCTGAAAAGGCCAAAAACTGGTGGCCATAGCCTTGGGGGTGGGCTGGCCAAGTTCGTCACCGGACTTAACAAGACTTTGGCGAGGGGCTCCATGGGTTAAAAAATAGGCCGCAGGCATAGCCGCGCCCAAAAATGACTGCCCACATCAGGTCCACAAGTTCGTCCACCGGAAAAAGGCCAAAAAAACGAGTGGGCTATAGCGTTGGGGGGTGGGGCTGGCCAAGTTCGTCCACCGGACTCGGAATGGGTCGAGACTTTGCGAGGGCCCATGTTAAAATCGCCGCCGGTACAGCCGCTTAAAAATAAGTGCCAAGGTCGGGCGCCAAACTTCAGCGTAAAAGGCCAAATAAACGGGTGGGCTATAGCCTTTGGCGGTGGTGGCTGTTCGTCAGCCGGACTCGAATGGGGCGACATCTGGGGCCTCCGTGCACAAAATGAATGTCCGAAGGTCGGTCCCCAAGTTCGCCCGTAAAAAGGCCAAAAAATGGGTGGGCAAGCCTGGGGTGGCGCTGGCTCGTCCACGGACTCGAATAGGTCGAGAATTTTAGGGGCCTCGGTGCCGTGGGTTGGTCCGGGCACAGCCGCGTTCAAAAAATGACCGCCTAAGGTCGGGCGCCAAAACCCCCACCGGAAAAAGGTCCAAAAATCGGGCGGGTATAGCCTGGGGTGGGGCTTGTTCGGACTTTGAATAGGTCGAGACTTTGCGTAGGGGCCTGCAGTTAAAATATTGCTGGGCGCAGCTGCAAAAATGACCGCCAAGGTCGGGCGCCAAAACCCCCCAGCGGAAAAAGGCCAAAAAAACGAGTGGGCTATAGCCTTGGGGGGTGGGGCTGGCCAAGTTCGTCCGCCGGACTCGGAATGGGGCGAGACTTTGCGAGGGGCCTGCGAGTGCTAAAAATAGGCCGTGGGTACAGCCACGCTAAAAAATGACCCCCCGAACGTCGGGTCCCCAAGTTAATCCGCCGGAAAAAGGCAAAAAAAAGGGTTGGGCTATAGCGGGCTGGGTTCGGTCTCACGGACTCGGAATGGGGCGACACTGAGGGCCTGCGAAAGCAAAAATAGGCCATGGGTACAGCCACGCTTAAAATGACCCCGAACGCCGGGTCCCTGTTAATCCGCCGAAAAGGCAAAAAAAGTGTGGCCTATAGCCTTGGGGGGGGCACAAGTTCGTCCGGCCGGACTGGAATGGGCGAGACTTGCGAGGGGCCTGTGCCAAAATAGGTCATGGACACAGCCGCGTTCTCAAAATGACCGCCTCAAGGTCGGGCGCCAAACCCCCAGCCGGAAAAAGGCCAAAAACGGGTGGGCTATAGCCTGGGGTGGGTTGGCTAAGTTCGCCCACGGACTCGAATGGGTGAGACTTCAGGGCCTCCGTGTGGTGCCAAAATAGGCACAGCCGCGCCTAAAATTGACCGCCCGTAGGTCGGGTCCCCAAGTTCATCCGCTGGAAAAAGGCCAAAAAAACTGGTGGGCCATAGCCTTGGGGGGTGGGGCTGGCCAAGTTCGCCCGCCGGACTCGGAATGGGGCAAGACTTTGCGAGGGGCCTCCATGGGCCAAAAATAGGCCGCAGGCATAGCCGCGCCCAAAAATGACTGCCCACATCAGGTCCACAAGTTCGTCCGCCGGAAAAAGGCCAAAAAAACGAGTGGGCTATAGCGTTGGGGGGTGGGGCTGGCCAAGTTCGTCCACCGGACTCGGAATGGGTCGAGACTTTGCGAGGGGCCTCCATAAAAGTGTAAAATCGCCGCGGGTACAGCCGCCGCTTAAAAAATAAGTGCCCGGTCGGGCGCCAACTTCAAAAAAGGCCAAATAAACGTGGGCTTATAGTTTGGCGAAAGCGGTTGGCCAAGTTCGTGCCGGACTGGAATGGGCGACACTCTGCGTAGGGGCCTCCGTAGCACAAAAATGAATGTCCGGTCGGGTCCCCAAGTTCGCTTCGCCGTAAAAAGGCCAAAAATGGGGGCAATACTGGGTGGCGCTGGCCAAGTTCGTCCGCCGGACTCGGAATAGGTCGAGACTTTGCGAGGGGCCTCCGTGTGGCAAAATTAGGCCGCGGGCACAGCCGCGTCCAAAAATGACCGCCCGAAGGTCGGGCACCAAACCCCCCATGCGGAAAATGGCCAAAAAATCGGGTGGGCTATAGCCTTGGTGTGGGTTGCCGTTCGTCCGGACTCAATAGGTCGAGACTTTGCGAGGGGCCTGCAGCCAAAAATAGCCGGGCGCAGCTGCGTTTCAAAAATGACCGCCGAAGTCGGGCGCCAAAACCCCAGCTAAAAAAGGCCAAAAACGAGTGGGCTATAGCCTGGGGTTGGCCAAGTTCGTCCGGACTCGAATGGGGCGCAGACTTTGCGAGGGGCCAAAAGTGCTAAAAATAGGCCGGGTACAGCCACGCTTAAAAATGACCTCAACATCGGGTCCCGTTAATCCGCCGAAAAAGGCAAAAAAAGGGTCGGGCTATAGCCTGGGGTGGCTGGGCCAAGTTCGTCCGACTCGGAATGGGCTACAAGGGGCCTGCACAAAAATGAATGTCCAAGGTCGGGTCCCCAAGTTCGCCTCGCCATGTAAAAGGCCAAAAAATGGGTGGGCACAGCCTTGGGGTGGCGGCCAAGTTCACCGGCTGACTGGAATAGGTTGAGACTTTTAGGGGCCTGTGCCAGGGTTAGGTCATGGCACAGCCGCAAAATGACTCACTGGAAGGTCGGGGCCAAAACCCCAGCGAAAAAGGCCAAAAACTAGTGGGCTATAGCCTTGGGGGGTGGCTGGCTGTTCGTCCCGGACTCGGAATGGGGCGAGACTTTGGGGCCTGCGAAAAGTAAAATAGGCCGTGGGTACAGCCACTAAAATGACAACATCGGGTCCCCAAGTTAATCCAAAAAGGCAAAAAAGGGTTGCTATAGCCTTAAAGGGGGTGGGTTCACCGCGACTCGAATGGGGCGAGACTTTAGGGGCCTGCTGGCAGGTCATGGGCACAGCCAAATACCGCTGTCGGGCGCCAAACCCCAGCGAAAAAGGCTAAAAAACGTGGGTTATAGCCTGGGGTGGAGCTGGCCAAGTTCGCCCACCAGATTCGAATGGGCGAGACTTTCATGGCGGGGGCCTGTAAAAATAAATGCCACACAGCCGCGCTTAAAATCGATCCCGTAGGTCGGGTCCCAAGTTCATCCACTGCTGTAAAAGGCCAAAAACTGTGGGCCATATCCTTTGGGGTGGGCAGGCCAAGTTCGCTTCGCCGACTGGAATGGGGCAAGACTTCTGCGAGGGGCCTCCATGTGTAAAATAGTCAACAGGCATAGCCGCCAAAATGACTGCCCAATATCGGGTCCACAAGTTCGTCACGAAAAAGGCCAAAAACGGGTGGGCTATAAACAGGGCTGGCTGTTCGTTCAATCGGACTCGAATGGGTCGAGACTTTGCGAGGGCTCCATAAAATAGGCTCACAGCCGCCTTAAAAATACTTGCTCAAAGGTCGGGCGCCAAATCCTCAAAAAAGGCCAAATAAACCGTGGTCAAGCCGGACTCGAATGACTTTAGGGGCCTCATAAAGTGCCAAAAATAGGCCGTGGGTACAGCCGCGCTAAAAAATGACCCCCCGAACGACGGGTCCCCAAGTGCTAATCCACGGAAAGGCAAAAAGGGTTGGGCTATAGCCTCTAAGTTCGTCTGCCGGACTCGGAATGGGGCGAGACTTTACGAGGGGCCTCCATGTGCCAAAAATAGGCCGCGGGCACTGCCGCACCCAAAAATGACCGCCCGAAGGTCGGGTCCCCAAGTTCGTCCACCGGAAAAAGTCCAAAAAAAGGGGTGGGCTATAAAGTGGCTGGGCTGGCCAAGTTCGCCGGACTCCGAATGGGGCCAGACATTACGAGGGGCCTCTATGTGCCAAATAGGTTGCGGCAAAGTCAAGACCAAAATGACCGCCTCAAGGGTCCCCAAGTTCGTCTGCACAGAAAAAAGGCCAAAAAAAAGGCGGGTATGGGGGGGCGGGCTGGCCAAGTTCGCTGCCGGACTCGAATGGGGCGAGACTTTACGTAGGGGCCTATGTGCTGGCAAAGCCGCACCTAAAATGACCGCTCAAGGTCGGGTCCCCAAGTTCGTCTCACAGAAAAAGGCTAAAAACGGGGCTATAGGGGGCGGGCTGACCAAGTTCGCTCGCCGGACTTTAATGGGGCGACATTTTGCGTAGGGCCTCATGTGCCAAAAAAGGCCGGGCAAAGTCAGTATTAAAATGACCAAGGTCGGGTCCCCAAGTTCGTCCTCCAGAAAAAGGCCAAAAAAACGGCGGGCTATGCTGGGGGCGGTATGGCTGTTCGCCCACCGGACTCGAAATGGGTCGAGACTTACGAGGGCCTGTGGTGCTGTAAAATAGGTCATGGACACTGTCAAGACCTAAAAATAAGCTACCAAGGTCCGGGCCAAACCCCAGCGGAAGAAGGACAAAAAACGGTGGAATATAGCCTTGCTGGCTGTTCACCGGACTTTAATGGGCGAGACTTTAGAGGGCCTGCACTAAAAATGACGGCTCACGTCGGGTCCCCAAGTTCGCCCACCGGAAAAGGTCAAAAAGGGGCACAGGGGGTGGTTCTGCCAAGTTCGTCACGGACTTAATGGGCGAGACTTTGCGAGGGGCCTCCATGTGTCCGGAAGGCGCAGCCGCCAGAAAAATGACCACCTGAAGGTCGGGTCCCCAAGTTCGCCCCCTAAAAAGACCAAAAAAGGGCTATATAGCTTGGGGCTGGATCACAAGTTCGTCTGGCCGACTAGAAATGTGGCGAGACTTTTAGGGGCCCGTGGTGCCAAAAATAGGCAGCGGCACTGCCGCTGCACTTAAAAATTACCAAGCCCAAGGTCGGGTCCCCAAGTTCGTCAAAAGGACAAAATGGGTGGCTATAGCCTGGGGCGGGCAAGTTCGTCTTACGCCGACTCGAATAAGGCGACTTTAGGGGCCTGCAGCTAATAGGTCGCGGGCACAGCCGCTAAAAATAAGTGCCCGGTCGGGGCGACAAAAACCCCGCAGAAAAAAGGCCAAAAACGGTGGGCTTATACCTTGGGGTGGGCTCGCCAAGTTCGTTCACGGAGTCAATGGGGCGAGACTTTGCAGGGTCTGCAGCTGTAACAGGCCACGGGCACAGCCGCATCTACAATGACTGCCCAAGGTCGGGTCCCCAAATTCGCCCGGGCAGGAAAGGACAAAAATGGGTGGCTATAGCGGGGTGGGCAGGCCAAGTTCGTCTCACGGACTCAATAATTTTGTGAGGGCCTCCGTGTAAAATAGGTCGCGGCACAGCCGCCAAAAATAAGAGCTCAAGGTCGTGGCGACAAAACCCCGCAGTAAAAAGGCTAAAACGCAAAGCGGGCTATAGCTCAGGCTCGCTGTTCGTTCGCCGGAGTCGAATGGGCGAGACTTTTAGGGGGCCTGCGCCAAAATAGGCCACGGGCACAGCCGCACCAATAATGACTCGCGTCGGGTCCTCGAGTTCGTCTGCCGAAAAAGGCCAAAAACGGTGGGCTATAGCCTGCGGGTGGGCTGGCCAAGTTCCTCCGCCGGACTAGTAATGGGTCGAGACTTTGTGAGAGGCCTGCCAAAATAGGCCGCTGGCACAGCCGCAGTTAAAAAATGACCGTCAAGGTCGGGTCCCAAGTTCGTCTGCCGAAAAAGGCTAAAAAGGCGGCTATAGCCTCAAAGGGGCTGGCCAAGTTCGCCGGAGTCGGAATGGGTCGAGACTATGCGAGGGGCCTCCGTGTGCAAAAAATAGGTCGCGGGAACAGTCACGCCAAAAATAAGCCGGGTCGGGCGACAAAACCCCGCAGTAAAAAGGCTAAAAACGGCTTATAGCCTGGGGGCTCACCAAGTTCGTCACGGAGTCCTGAATGGGGCGAGACTTTGTGAGGTGCCTGCAGGTGCCAAAATAGGCTGGCACAGTACCGCATCTAATAATGACTTCAAAGGTCGGGTCCCCAAGTTCGTCTCACGAAAAGGCCAAAAACGCGGGCTATATAGCCTGGGGGCTGGCTAAAGTTCGTCACTGACTCGGAATGGGTCGAGACTATGCAAGGGGCCTCCGTGTGCAAAACATAGGTCACGGGCACAGCCGCGCCCAAAAATAAGCACCCGAAGGTCGGGCGATTTAACCCCAAAGTAAAAAGGCCAAAAAACGGGGCTATAGCCTGGGCTTTCAAGTTCGCCGGAGTCGGAATGGGACGAGACTTTGTGAGGGGACTCCGTGTGCAAAAAATAGGTTGCGAGCACAGCCGTACCCAAAAATAAGCGCCCGAAGGTCGGCGCGACAAAACCCCCCAGCAGAAAAAGACCAAAAAAACGAGTGGGCTATAGCCTTGGGGTGTGGGGCTCGCCAAGTTCGTCCGCCGGAGTCGGAATGGGGCGAGACTTTGTGAGAGGCCTCCGTGTCCCAAAAATAGGCCACGGGCACAGCCGCGCCCAAATATGACCGCCCGAAGGTCGGGTCCCCATGTTCACCGAAAAGGCTGAAAAAAGCGGGGTTATAGCCTTTGGGGCAGCTGGCAAGTTCGCTCGGGACTCGGAATGGGTCGAGACTATGAGGGCCTGTGTGCTGGGTAAAACCATGCTGCTGGCGCAGCCGAGCCTAAATGACCGCCTGGTCAAGGTCGGTCTCAAGTTTGTCCGCCGAAAAGGCCAAAAAAGGGGGCTATAGCCTCGGGGCGGGCTGGCTGTTCGCACGCTGGACTCGTAATGGGTGAGATTGCGAGGGGCCTCAGGCCAGGCTAACAGCCGCGGACACCTCCGCGGCCAATAATTACCGCCCGAAGGTCAAGTCCCCAAGTTCGTCCGCCGGAAAAAGGCCAAAAAGGGGGGCTATAGCTGGGACGGGGTCAAAGTTCGGCCGGCCGGACTCGGAATGGGTCGAAACTTTGGGCGAGGGCTCCATGTGCCAAAACTATGCCGTGACACAGCCGTAAAAATGACCGCCAAAGGTCGGATCCCATGTTCGTCTGGCCGAAAAAGGCCAAAAAGGGCTATAGCTTGGGGCGGGCTGGCTGTTCGTCTCACCGGACCTAATGGGTCGAGACTATGGGCCCTCCGTGGTGCCAAAATATGCTGGCACAGCCGCTACTAAAAATGACCGCCTCAAGGTCGGGTCCCCAAGTTCGTCTGAAAAAGGCCAAAAAAGGGTGGGCTATAGCCTGGGGTGGCTGTCATTCACGGACTCGAATGGGGCGAGATTTCATGAGGGCCTGTGCTAAAATAGGGTCCGTGACACACAAGGCCAAAAATAAGCACCAAGGTTTGGGACGCCCAAAACCCCCGCCGAAAAAGGCCAAAAAAGTGGCTATAGCCTGGGTGGGGTTGGTCAAGTTCGTCACGGACTTGAATGGGGCAAGACTTTGCAGGCCTGTGGTAAAAAATAGGTCATGCACAGCCGCCGCCCAAAATGACCCACGGAAGGTCGTCCCGTTCGTCCGCCGAAAAAGGCCAAAAAGGTGGCTATAGCCTGGGATGGGGTGGCTGTTTGTCCGACTGAATGGCCCGAGACTTTAGGGGCCTCAGCTGTTAAAGGTCATGGGCACGCCGCCAAAAATGGCCGTCAAGGTCGGGTCCCGTTCGTCTGGCACGGAAAAGGCCAAAAAGGTGGGCTATAGCCGTGGGCTGGCTGTTCGCTCGCCGGACTCGAATGGGTCGAGACTATGCGAGGCCTCCGTGGTGCCGGTAACTATGCCGGGTATGCACAGCCGCTTAAAATGATCGCCTGGTCGGGTCCCAAGTTCATCCGAAAAAGGCCAAAAAATGGGGGTGGCTATAGCCTTGGGGGTGGCTGTTCGGCCCGCTGGACCCTGAATGGGCGTAGTAGGGCCTGCAAAATAGGTCATACCGCTCGCCTAAAATGACCGCCTCAAGGCCGTCCCCAAGTTCCCGGAAAAGGCCAAAAAATAATACAATTGGGGGGGTGGGTTAAAAGTTCGTCCGCCGGACTGAATGGGAGACTTTGGGGGCCTGTGCCAAAAATAGGTGGATGTTAACATATGTTTCCGCATAATATTGATTTTGATGATAACAAACAAGATTAAGAACGATTAATCTTTTAAGCTCAAATTATTTAATATTCTTTTATGAAATTGATTGTTTTTATTCTAATCATTATTTTCACATTATAAATGTTTTATTTAATGAAAAACTATTTATGAAATTGGTTGTTTTTAAAGTTTATGGTTTAATTGAAAGAATTTTGAAAACTTTGAAATAAACAAGTATTGCTTGAAATCTTGGTAAAGGACTTATTTGAAAAGTGTCATAACATTTTAGGCTATACCATAATTTCAGAAAGTTTTGGGATTAACAAAACATTACTTAGAAATTCTGAAATTGGACCTATGTGTAAAGTTTCATAACGTTTTGGGCCGTAATACAGTTTTATCAAGTTTTGGGGTCAAACTGTAAATTTGGAAAATACTTTCACTGTAGTAAACGGCTAACCGTTTATTTAAAATGGCTAACCGATAATTTCCAGAAAGCATGTTCTGCAAAGTATTGTTAAAATGACGATTCTGGAAACTAACATGAACTGCTTATCGAAAAATCCAAGTAACTGATTATTTCAGACAACCTTGAACCGCTTAGTAAGAACCAAGTTAAACCAAATTTGTTTTGCAGGTCTCTGAAATTAACGGGTAAGTAAACGCTAACCGCTTATTTGAAAATTGGCCCAACGGTAACTTTTTGATCCGCCTAAACTTAACCAATGGTTAACTACGAACCGCTTAGCGTACATGCCTATAACCCGGCTAGTTTTTCAGCTCCAACTATAAATAAGCTCAATCCAATTCAAACAAGATGAATTCAAACGATAATCATTGAGAAAAATATTGAGAATACAACTTATCGAAGCTTTAAATCTTTGTATTCATCTTATTCATTCACAATCAGCCACTTACCAGTGATCAAACACATCAGGAGAGATTCATTTGTAATATTTTTTGTTAAATCAAGTTAAAAGATTGTTAGTGTTTTGATACACTTTTTTTAAGAGATTGGGGATAATTCTTGTTGTAAAGGTCCATTGACACCTTGGAAGTCAATTAAGCTGCCAAGCTCGGGAGGCTTGTGAAATCTCAAGCCCGGTGAGCTTTGAGGCGTGGACGAGGCGGGATTGCCGAACCAAAAAAATCATTGTGTTTGTTTTCTTCCCTTACTTTTTATATTGTGATTGATTTATTTGTTATTGCTTAAATTAGTTTTGATTTGCATTGAGTTTTGTTTTTAATTGAATATTTTTTATCCCACCCCCCCTCTTTGCCTAGTTAGTATTTCATTTGGTATCGTGAGCAGGTGTTTTGTTTAGACTTAACCGCCTAGAGTTAAAGATCCATAACTATAGTGACTCAACCTTTGGGAAGGACAATCCACAATTAGACCAATCGCTTTTGACTAATGACTACCCATATTGGAAAAATCCAGATGAGAATTTATTTACGTTTAGGATTACGAAATTTGGGAAATTGCTTTGTGATGGTCCATTTATGCCTTTGACTAAAAAACTAAGTTGGGGAAGATATTCCAAACCTTCACGGAATGGAATGAATTGAAAAGAGAAAGCTCAAATTCCAAAGCCATGAATGCCTTTGTTTAAGCACTGATAAAGAAAGAGTTTCATAGAGTGTCTAGTTGTGAAAGTGCTAATGAAATTTGGCAATAAACTCGTTGTTTACGAAGGCACCCAATCCGCCGAAAAAGAGTCTAAATTAGAAGACACTGACAATATGAATTGAACGGAACAAAACGAGAGTGTATGTATACCAGATTTACTTTACATGCGTGGTGCCAACACTCTAGGAGCCCTAAGAAAGACCTTTTCAAATATCGAGAAAGTTAAGAAAATCATTAGGTCGTTACCTAAGGAATGGAGACCAAAAGGACTCGCTACTGGTGAAGCTAAAGATTTGAATATCTTACCTATTGATGATTTAATCGGTTCTCTATTTCATGATAAAGACATGGCAAAGAAGGTTGGAATGAGGAGAAGAAGAAAAGCATTGCTTTCAAAATAAACATGAGAGTGATGAGGAAAGCGAGCTGATGAGGAGGAGATGGATATGTTGGCTAGAGGTTCAGAAAACTTTAAGAAATCCAAGTGAGCGAAGAAAAATTTGTAGACCTCGAGAACCGAAAGGAGTAAAGGTAAGTAATCAAATGAGTGCAAGAAGCCCGCCATATAAGAACGGAATGCCCCTTCTTCAACAAGCTCAAGAAGAAAGCAATGGTAGCCATTAATGGGATGATAGCGATGAGGAACAAGCGAGACGAAGAGCATCAGTAGAAATGACAAATCAGCTCTATGGCAAATTCGAGATGAATCGGATGACGAACTTGACGGTAAATGATCTTTTACGATGTATTTAATTATATGATGCTTAAAGAATTGCACTGATAAAAATTGGTAAAAGCTGCAAGTTAACGCATGTCTTAAAAAGAAAATGTAAAGTTTTGCCACAAATGAAAATGAATCTCTATGTACAAAGATTACATGCCTAGAATTAGAGAATAAAACATTGCATGATAGAGTTGCATTATCAAATGAGAAACCTAGCACTTCAATGAGCATCTAGAATATCGCTACATAGATGACTTGAAAAGGAAATGAAATGCTTAAGAAGATAGAAACGAGTTGAATGAGATTGTTTTTGAAATTGCCAAATGGGCAAAAGATGTTGATAACATGCTTAATTCACAAAATGTGTGCTTGACAGGAGGACTTGGGGGTATAAGCCTTTACTTGAAACAAAAATATAAGAATTATTTTGTTAAGGCTACCCCACAAATGATCAAATTAAAATGTCATTATTGCAATCAAAAACAACAGTGGTCATATGAAGAATAGATGTCCAATTAAAAAGAAATGTGCATTATGTGGAACAATATATTTAAGTTCGAAAGGAACTTCAAATCTAACACTTAAGGACCCAAGAGTATTTAGTACCAAAGCACACCTTTTAATATTTTTTCAGGTACCACAAACAAGGAACGGTGGAGAGTTCTTGATGAAGTTATGAGGATAATCATTTGAGCATGATCTAGGAGAAAAGATGAGGCAAGATGATTTAATTATTTTGCAATAATTCTTGCCATATTGATTTTGTTGAATAGATCATGATGGATGGATAATATTGAATTTGCAAAAGTATGCTTGTATGTTTACATGATAGAATTATTATTGTGTATAACATTGAGTGATTTATCATTATGCTTTTATGGTTATTTATTTATGATGATAGCTTGTCAATCATTATGATAGCTTTGTTTGATTTTGATGATTGGTGTAATGCCTAAGCTTGATAAATGAATGATATGCTTGAATTATCAATTTTTGAATGATTATATGTTTAATTATTGTGAAATCTCTAGTCTGCACAAGCTGTAATGAATTATCATAACTCCTTCTAGAGAACTCCAATCCAAAGTTCTTCAGAAATTTGATGGAAAGCTAACTTAATTATCTTTCCAACGGTGTATAGCTTGCATGTTATTTCCGGCTCAATCAATACAGTTTTATTCTGAATTTGACCTTTCTGTATTTTATTAAGTTTTTTAATGCTTATATGTTTCATGATTGTGTAAAATATACACATGATGAATGAATTATATGTGTGTGGAATTTGTGTTGCTAATTGTGTTATATCATCATTCACTTATAAAATTGACATTATTGTTTGATACGATTATGTTTGGTCTTGTATACATTTATGTCTCATGCATTAAATGGCTTATAAAACATTTTTGGACTAAATGATTTTGGAATGTATTATTTAAGGCCACAAAATTAAATTAAAATGTGAATTATAGATGAAGGTTAACGACAACTGCTTTCAATAAACGTGTACCGCTTAATTCCAAATCTAGGCTCATGATTTAAACCCACTCCCCTCATTTACTGCAAGATCTGCAAACCGCTTAAAAAGTCATAAAGCTCACTGGACTTTCTACTCCTTTACCAAGTATGACTAACCTTCACCGTTTTTCCATTAAATGCTCTCCTGAAGTTACTTCTCACTGCTTAAAAAAGGCTACCGCTTTCTTGTAATAAAAAATCGTCCAAGGGCTTTCTTCCTCTTCATTTACCCTTACCGCTTATCGCCATTAAGTTGCACAAATAAGCTTTTCCTTCTTCAATCCTTCATTTTCTTCATTTTCTGCCAAATCACATCGATAAATCATTTCTTCATCTTAGAAACCAAACCCTATAAAACCGATTTCCTCCATGTTGACTGAATTTGCCCTTCTCTCAACCAAATTGAGCCATAATTTCACATCTCACCACCTACTTAGTTTCTCGACTCATAAGCGCACATACATTTCTATATTTGTTTTGTGCTATTTATATTTTTTATATACATTGCTACTTCTATAAGGATTTGATGATGGATATTTTTATGTGATGCTTTTCAGCTGGATGACTATTTATGTGAACCTGATACGTGGTTGGTTGGTTATTGTTTAAGCTTATATGGAAGTGTTTTAACCATGCTAGTATTTGAGAATTTGTTCATTTTAAGTGCGGGAGACAAATATAATATGTTTTTGACAAAATCATTTCAAGTTAATTTTTTAAATTGGCCAATATATTTGTGGGGAGCATATAATAAGATTTTGAAAATATGCATTTTGAATTTTTATTGTCCAAAGGGGGAGACAAAGCAATATACGCATCAATATTAAGTTGCCGAGGAGAATAATATTGGCGACCCTTTGAGTATTCTTTGATGATTTTGATGATATTTGATTATGGTGGATGATTTGATGGTTTTGAGATATAACGGTGATTTGATTACATGGGTGTTTTATATGATAAATTTATGTTATGAGTTGTGGACTTGGTAATTGATGGAATATTCTGCGATATTTTAGTGTGATGATTTGTGTATGAAGTTGGCTTTCATCATGATCTATAATAATTTGATGTGATGTTACTAATCTTGTATTTGAAGTGATGCTTGTTGTTGGGGAAGAATGTAATAGAAATTTCTACTTGGACAACATGGGTAAATAAATTTCATCTACCCTATTCTTTTCCCCTTTTTACGCTTTTCTTTTATGATGAAGGGGGAGAAGAATACATACACCAATTTATTAAAATGTCAAAAATTGCCATTATTTTTTCTTTGCTAATTAAGTTTTTTCTTTGATGATGAGGGGGAGAAAATCCATGTATTTAAATCATGAATTTAGTTAATTGGCAAATTGTAAAAGAAGATTATGCATGAGTGAATTTTGTGAAATCATTCTTTAATATATGAAATGTTTGTCATCATCAAAAAGTGGGGAGATTGTTAATATATGCTTCCATAATATTGATTTTGATGATAACAAAACAAGATTAAGAATGATTAATCTTAAGCTCAAATTATTTAATATTCTTTTTATGAAATTGATTGTTTTGCCTCTAATCATTATTTTCACATTATAAATGTTTTATATTTAATGAAAAACGATTTTATGAAATTGGTTGTTTTTCAAAGTTTATGGTTTAATTGAAAGAATTTTTGAAAACCTTTTGAAATAAACAAGTATTGCTTGAAATCTTGGTAAAGGACTTATTTGAAAAGTGTCACAACATTTTGGCTATACCATAATTCCCCAGAAAGTTTTGGGATTAAACAGCATTACTTAGAAATTTGAATTGACCCATGTGTGTGTTTCATATAAACGCTTTTGGGTCAGAATAATAAAGTTTATCATGCTCGGGGTCAAATCAGAATTTAAAATACTTTCATCAGAAGAATTACCGGCAACTGGCCAACTGCTTATTTAAACTACCAATCGACAATTTCCGTAAAGCATGTTATGCAAAGTATTGTTAAAATGATGATCTCCGAACTAACTAGTGAACCGCTTATCGAAAATCTAACCCATTATTTGCATCGCTAACCTTGAACCATTTGGGAAGAACTAAGAACCAAATTCTGTTTTTGCAGGTGTCTCTCGGAAATTAACGGCGAAGGGTAAGCCTAAACTGCCAACTGCTTATTTGTACTGGCCCAACGGGTACTTTTGACCGCCTAAACGTTAACCGCTAATGGTTAACTACGAACTGCTTTCGGAGCGTACGCCTATAACGGCTAAGCCACCTAACTATAAATAAGCTCAATCCAATTCAAACAAGATGAATTCACCATCATTGAGCAAAATATTGAGAATACAACCTCTACTGAGCTTAAATCTTTGTATCCATTCTATTCATTCACATTGAGCTTTTCACTTGTATCACATCAGGCGAGAGATTCATTTGTAATCTTTTTGTAAAATCAGTTAAAAGATTGTGGGTGCAATGACACACCGTTGGTAGATCAGACAATCTCGTTGTAAAGGTCCATTGACACCCTGAAGTCAATTTCACAAGCGCTGAAGCCTTGGGGAGGTTAGTTTATAAGGAAACTCTCAAGCTCGGTGAGCGCCTGAGGTATGGACGAGGCGTGATTGCCGAACCACGAAAAATCATTGTAGCTGCTTTCTTCCTTACTCTTTATATTGTGATTGATTTATTTGTTATTGCTTTAAATTGTTTTGGATTTGCATTGAGTTTGTTTTAGAATTGCCTATTTTTTAATATCCTGCAACCGTCCGCCTCGACCCGAATTGGTCGAGACTTCGGCGTAGAGGCCTGTGGTGCCGGGGTAAGCCAGGCAAGCTGGCACAAATTGCTGCTCCAAAATGACCGCCCAAGGTCGGGTCCCCAAGCCCGTCTCACCGGAAAAAAGGCCAAAAAAGGGTGAGTTTCTAGCCTTGGGGTGAGGCCGGGCAAGTTCGTCGACCTCGAATGATCAAATCCTAGAGGGGGCCTCCGCAGTTAAAATATGTCACAACAGCCACGCCAAAAACACGCTCACAGGCTGTCCCAAGTTCGTCTGCCACGGAAAATGGTGCTGGTTGCCTCAGCAAGGAGCACAAGTCTGTCCGGCTGGACTCGGAATGGGTCGAGACTTTCATGAGTTCTCCGGTGTGCCAAAAATAGCCATGACACACGCTCTAAAATGACCGCCCGGCGCCTGGTCCCTGCCCCGTCTCAATGAAAAAAGGCCAAAAAGTATGGCAGCCTGGTGGGCCACGGTTTAACCACACTCTAATAAATAATTTCTTTCATGAAATTTGTGCCAAAATGGGAGCAAAACAATGACGCCTAAAAATGATTACCCACACGGTCCTGTCCACAACAAAAAGGCCAAAAAGGGGTGGCTATAGCCTTGGGGGGGGCTGGCTGTTCACCTCACGACTACCGGCGAATTTGGTGAGTCTGGTAGTGCCAAAGATAGGTCATGGACACAGCTGCGCCTAAAAAATAAGCGCCCGGAAGGTTTGTGGCACCAAAACCCCAGCGAAAAAAGGCCAAAGAACCAAAGCGGTTATAGTCTGGGGCAGACACGTCCCGCACTCAATGGCTGGACTTTAGGGCCTGCCACGTAATAGGCCGCTGGCACGCCCGCTTCAAAACAGCGCCATGCCCAAAATGCCCCCAGCTTAAAAAGTGCCAAAAAACTCAGGGCTATAATTTTGCGGCGGTCACGTTCGTCTCTACCGACCTGGTCAATGGACGGACGGCGGTGCAGTCAAGGCACAGCGGCCTTAAAATAATCCGACCACCGGGCCGAAAGCGCGGCCATACTTGCATAATACGTTCACCGATTCAATGGTATACTACAGCTCCGTAGGCAGAAATAGGCCACGCAAAAGAAGCACCGAAGGTCGGGCGCCAAACCCATGAAAATGCCAAATGAATGGAGGGCAATAATAGTCACGAATTAATGGGGCGAGATTTTATGAATGCCAAAATAGGTTGGTGTTGCCAGGCTTCAAAAATGACCACTGAATGTTTAAACCTCAAGTTCACGAAAAAGCTAAAAGGGGCACAGCCTGAAGCATGAAATTCATTGACCTGACAAGGAGACATTACAGTGCGCCTTGCACTGGGGGTTAGTCAGCAGTACAGTCAGTGCCTAAAATGGACTCTGTCGTCCCCAAGTTCGTCTACTTAAAAGTGTGTGTGGGTTATAACCAATGTAATACAATTGGTCCACAAATTTGAATGGGAAGGTACCAGAGAAATTGTGCCAAAAATAGGCCACGAAGATGCAAAGAAGTTCTCAAGAAGGCCTAAAACTGCAATGGAAAAGCCAAAAATGCGGTTATAACTGGGGGGTGGTTATGTACCGCCACTTAACAGAAACTATGGTGGGCCTGTAAAGCAAAAATAGGCCTCTGTGTTTACACCAAAATGACTGCCCGGTTGTTTGGGTCCCGCTGTTCGTTCACGGAAAGGGCAAAAGCACGCGCCGCGCCCAGGGGACAAGTTCGTCTCACCGGACTCCTGGAATGGGTCGAGACTTGAGAAGGGCCTGGTGCTGTGTGTGCGTGTTACGTGCACAGCCGCGTCTTCGAAATGACTGCCCCGGTCGTCCCAAGTTCGTCTAACCTAAAAAGGGGCCAAAAAAGGTGTGGGTTATAGCCCTAAAGGGTTACCCAAGTTCGTCCACGACCTGCACGGCCAGAGCGGGACCGTGTCAAAAATAGGTCGCACACGCAGATCTGAAATGACCTCACGTCCGGCCTACTTAAAAGCTCAAAACACACCGGGTAGATATTATGTTCAATCACGATCAGAATGTACGAGACTGTGCGTAGGACCCAGGTGCCAAAATAGGCGCCAAACCAAACACCCGGCAACATCACGAAAAATAAAACGGTGGGCTATACCGGGGCGGGTTGGCCAAGTTCGCCGACTCGAAATGGACGAGACTTCATAGGGCCTGTGGTGCTGGGCCGACAGGCTGCAGTCACAGCTACCAAAAAATGACCGGCCTGGAGGCTTGGTCCTGTTCGGCCCTCAATGATACAAAGTCCAAAATCCGGTGGCTATAAATTTTAAGGGCCAGCTGCTCAAGACCTGAATGGTGAGATTCTGCTTAGGGGCCTGAAACAGTCATACCAAAAAATAAGTGCATCGGTTGTCGGGCGCCAAAACCCCCTCAACAAAAGGCTAAATAACGTGGTGGGCGAAACAAAGGTTGCCCACCAATGGTTCTCGAAAGGCGACTTTGCGGGGCCTGCAGGTTGCCAGGCCGCAATACGCTCGCGCTTTCAAAAATGACCGCTCATGGTCGGGTTCCCAAGTTCGTCTGGCCGGATAAAACTAAAAACGGTGCTATAGCTCGGGTGGGATATGTCCCGCACTTGAATGGGCGACTTTGCAGAAATGCATAAAGTTGGGGTAAAAATATGTCAGCGCTTCAAAAAGTGCACGGTTGTCGCGCCAGCAAAACCCCCGCCGAAAAGGCCAAATAACGGCAGCCTGGGGGTGGGTTGGCTGTTCGGCCCACCCGGAAAGGGCGACTTTCATGAAGCCGCTCCATAAAATAAATATAGGTCACAACAGCCAGCGCCCAAAAATGACAGCGCTGAAGGTCGGGACCCTGCCCCATTGAAAAATGCATGGCTGCTCGAAGCTAATGGCCTGTTCGCCGACTGGAATGGGTGAGAATTTCAGAGGGGCCTGCAGCACCAAAACCAGGTCAAGACGCAAAGCGCCAAGGTCAGGGCGCCAAAACGCCGCTAAAAAACAAAAACGGTGCTGAGCAGCCTTTGGGGCGGGCTGGCTGCCATCCGCCGGACTCGGAATTGGTCGAGACTGTGTGAGGGGCCTCCGTGAGCTAAAAATAGCCGTGGATGCGCCACGCCCAAAAAGACAGTCTGGGTCCTGTCACCCGAAAAAAGCTGCCAACGGTGGCTATAGCTGGGGTGGGTTACAAATTCGGCCCTACCGGACTCGAAAAGGGCGAGACTTATGAGCGGCCTCCATAAAGCAAAAAGAGCTGGCAGTGCCACGCCCAAATATGACCGCCTCGGGTTCGTCACTGAAAAGGCCAAAAAGGGGTGGGCTATAGTCTGGGGTGGGTTGGCTAAGTTCGGTCTCACTGACTGGAATGGGGCAACCAGAGGGGCCTCCGGTGGTGCCAAAATAGGCTGACGGGCACAGCCGCCGCCTAAAAATGACTGCCCCAAGGTCGGGTCCCCTATGTCTGCCCGCCCAAAGGCCAAAAAAGCGGTGGGCAATTGCCTTAGGGGGTGGGCTGGCTGTCTCGCCGTCTGGCCGGACCGCGAATGGGGCGAGATGAGGCCTGTGATGCTGTACCTGGCTGCCGGCATGGCCGCTGGTCTAAAAATGACCTTCAAGGTCGGGTCTTGCAAGTTCGTCTGGCCGGGAAAAGGGTGGAAGCAGGCCTTGGGGGTAGGGAGGGCTAAGTCATCTCACGGACCTGCACGAAGCAGACTTACAGGCCTCCGAGTACCAAATAGGAAGCCAACAGCGCCCAGCGTCGGGTCACCAGACCCCTGGAAGCGGAAAAAGGCCAAAACGGGTGGGTTAGTAGCCTTGGGTGGGGCGGGTTGGCTATGTTCGGTCTGGCCGGACCCGAATGGGGCAACCATGTAGGGGCATCCAGGTGCCGTGGCCAGGTCACGGCAGCCGCTGCCCAAAATGACTGCCCAAGGTCGGGTCTCATTCGTCCGGAAAAAGGCTAAAAAAGCGAAGGTGGTTTTGTGTGGAAGGCTGCCTGTCCGCCGGGACGGAATGGGGAGATACTTCTACAGGGGCCCAGAAAAGAACAGGGGGTCATGGTGCCAGGCGGTTTGGTGGCCAAGCCAAGGTCGGCTTAAAACCCCCAGCGAAAAAATGCCAAAAACAGGTGGGCTATAGCCTTGAGGCGGGTTGGCTGCTCCGTCTGGCCGGACTGGCCGGGGCGCGTAGATTTTTGTGAGGCCCAGGTGCCAAAAAATAGCCATGGGAAAGCCAAGGCCAAAAAATGACCTGAATGCTGTCCAAGTTCGTCTGGCGAAAGCTGTGGGGCTGCTATAGCCTTAGTGGGGCCGAAGTTCTGGCTTGGTCTGGAAGCAGATTGCGAAAAGCGCCTGTACACCGTGGTACGAAGGCACAGCCGTGTCGCGCATGACTCCGCGTGGTCCCTGCCCGTCTGGCCGAAAGGCTGCGCGGTGGCTATAACCTAGAAGGGCTGGAAATTATCCACGAACCGGAAGGGGCGATACTCGTAGGGCCTGTGGTGCCAAAATAACAGGCCACGGTAAGAAGCACGCTCAGCCGCTTCCGGTTGTGGGCGCCAAAATTTCGGGCCGAAAGGCCAAAAACGGTGGGCTGAACCCCGGGGTAGGGCTGGTCACCGCCTGTCGGACTCGGAATGGGTGAACTTATGAAATGCCAAAATAGGCCTGCACATCCATTCTAAAATGACCGTCAAGGTTGGGTCCTATGTTCGTCCGGGCCGAAAAAGGGCAAAAAAAATATGGCTATAGCTGCTTTAGGTGACGCTGCTCGGGTTCGGGCTGATCACTGAGATCTTTGAGAGGGGCCTGCAGTTATTAGTGTTATGCACAGCCGCGTTCGGCACCGTCCGGGTCGGGTCTCAAGTTCGGGTCCGCCGAAAAAGTCCTAAAAAGGTGTGGCTGTAGCCTGGGTGGCTGCCTGTTCGGGTCACTGACTGTAATGGGCAGAGGTGCAACTCGTGGTGTCAGGGGTCAGGACAGCCAAGATCCAAAATGACCCCAAAGGTCGGGTCCCAAGTCTGTCTCACGAAAAGCTCAAAAAATGGGTGCAATGAGGCCTGGGGGTGGGCCATGTTCATTCACGGATTAGGAATGGCCGAGATCAAAGGGACCTGTGCCAAAATAGGTTTGCCACAGCCATGTCCAAAATGACCACCAGGTCGGGTCTCAAGTTCGGTCTCACTGCTTTGAAAAAAAGCTAAAACAGTAAATATAGCCTTGTGGGTGGGGTTGGCTGTTCTGGCCCTGACTGAATGGGATTTAGGACTTTTATGGTGCTGCAGAAAAGCAGAACTGGATTAATGAT